>CM060399.1:170792164-171042164 GCA_030545235.1 Helianthus tuberosus | reverse complement strand
CGTTTTTCCGGCGACCAGAGACTAATGGCGTTAGGGTTCTGTTAGTCATGGTCCACTGGAGGCCAATATGTTAATAGTTGAGACTGTTAGTGGTTATTTTTGTAATTGAGACTGTAGCGGTCAATGACAAATAGTTGAGACTATTAAAATCAAATATTTCTTAAAAGAATTCCTTAAATTTGAAAGAATTTAGTTACTTTGGTTTCTATAGATACAAAAATTTTATTAAAAATGTTGAGAGAGATACTATTGAATACATTTTTCATGTTACACATGCTAATAGATACTTAAAATACACACAGAAAAGATTAATTTGATTGACTATTTTGTCACATGAAAATAATTGTTTTCGAAATATATATATATATTTTTCAAAAAAAAAATTATTAAACAATCTGGTATCCAATAAAATTTGTTTTTAACCCTTTCATTTATGAATTAGAGATTTAGCATTTGGGGTCCCAAGTATGAATTAGAGATTTAGCATTTGGGGTCCCAAGTACGGATAATGTGGATGATTTTTTTCTAATTTTTTCTTATGATCGAAAAAAAAAACACCGAAAGTCATCAAAATAGACAAATTGACTATCGAAGTTAACAAAATAGACATGGAAATTTTCATTAGAAAAGTAAGTGATTTAAAAAGAACTAATAAGACATAAACTAGCAATCGAGGCTGCAGGTTCGTCCTAGAGAGTCCATAAAAATATTTTGGGCCTAGGCGAGATAAAAAAACTTGCCATCCTAAGATCATTGTCTATTTTTTTGTACAGTTTGAAGTTCATTATTGGATTTAATGTAAAACTTGTTGAGGCTTTTTATTTGGGTTTAAAATTATAAATGAGTTTAATTTAACTAGTGAGACCTTTTTTTTTATTTTGGTATAAGTTAGGCTATTTGGGTTTTGATATCTTAGCCAATACAGAAAAATGAGGGTTCCGCCAATCAAATCATTTATGTGCTAGCAAAGATGGATCCGGCTTCTTTAGCACACTCGCTAAAATAGAGCCCAACACTTTATAAGTGAATTTATTTGATTAGTTATTTTGTGGACCCATTGTACCTTTTATTGTTTTAGTATCGGCTAAGATTAAGCCTCCTTAGCAGGTTTTGCTTACTTGGCGATTTCTGATTGGTTCCTTGATACTTACCTAGTTTTCTAATGAAAAAAATTAAATATCTAATTTGCTAATACTAGTTTTACCTAGTTTTCTAATGAAAAAAATTAAATGTCTAATTTGTTAATGATCGTCAACATGCCTATTTTAATAATTTTAGCAATATGCCTTGAAAAAAGTTAGGTTGTCCCTCCTACAAACACTTCGTGCATAACAAGTCCACAAAGTGCAACCTTTTTTAATCATTGATTACAACACCTCATGTACATAGTACATTTGTCATGCATAAGTTAGACATTGAGTACATCTCATGCAAGTACTCTTATACATCATATTATCAAATCCAAACACTTGTGTCTCGTTTGGCAGACCTTGGTTGCTATGGGAGAAGTAACAAGGCAAGTAATGAAAAAAGATCCCGAATTCTTCCCAATCGAACCTTTAGATTATGGGCGATATCTTGTTATATCATTGGGGACAGGCAAGGAGAAGATAATACCACCCCGATATAATGCAAAAATGGCTGCGAAATGGGGAGTGCTTGGGTGGTTAGCCAGTAAAGGAGCCCCGTTGATTGAAGCTTTTACTGAAGCGAGTGCCGATTTGGTTGGTTTTCATAACAATGTCGTCTTTGAAGCCTTACATTCTCTCAGTTGTTATATTCGCATTCAGGTATGCTTGATTGTAGTTCATACCCACATATAATAATGTCATACATCATGAGTTCAGTATAACATATAAATGAACATGTGTTGAGAAATACATAAATATTAAAAAAAAGTTACACTATAAAATCAAATATCTTACTTTCTTTAATTTGATTATAGCCTCTATATACTGTTATTTTAAAAAAACCCTAAATGAAAAAAAACTACATGTTGTAGTATAAAGTGCGAACTTTGACGATACACAATTATAAACATATGTGTAATGGGTAGGATTAAATAAGAAGAAAATTATTGAAAGGAGAAAATTATTGAAAGAAGAAATGACATATTGGTAAAATACTAATTCATTTACCAATTTGGTGGTGGTTTATTGGTAAAAGCGAAACCTTTAAACACTTTGGGAGAGGGGGAGGTCTTGGGTTCAAGTCCCATAGACAGCAGGGAATAAAATAATTTGCCGTTATTCATTTATAACTAATCTCATTAATTTTTCTCTCTTTAATTAATTAATCAACCCATCTCATTAATTTTTTCTCTCTTTAATTAATTAGTCAACTAATCATTAATTATGCAACATATAATTTACAAAGCCTACATATACCTTACACATAATAGAATTTTATCCTACACACGTTGAAATTTATTATACACACATCGAAATATATCCTACACACCTCGTAATTTAGCTTACACACATTGTAATTCCCCATTTTAAATAAAAAAACTAATTTTTTTTAAAAACTAACGTCTATAGATCATGTGGCGTGGTTTAATTTCTTATAATATTGGTATTGGTAGCATTAAATATATAATAGTATGTTGATTTATAAGTACAGGGTTGAGATGTTGTACAAACAGTGCTAATGGTAAGAACCGTAAGAACAGATTTGAACCACTAATAGTTTAAATCAAGGGTTGGGGTTGATTATAAATAAAACCCTTATAATTAAAAATTAGTACTAACAAGTTAGTGGTAATTTCGTAAAATTGCTAGCCATTTGACCATTTTCATCTATATACAAATTCCATCAAGGTTTTTTAAACTCAAATAACTTAAAAAGGAAAATACATATTATTATTTTAAAAGATAGTGTCATTGACTATTAAAAAAGAAAATAAGGTTTTAATAATTATTACCCAGTTGGTCCCATGTGGTTGGGCTTGTGTATTTCTTTGGGAGGTCACAGGTTCGAAACCCGGCTGTGGCTTTTCGGGGGGAGGATGTCCCAATGATGGATCGTTCCTACCGAGGCATGGTGCGGTCCTGAGGGCAACCCGGTTTTACCCAGCTGTTACCCCAACGAGTCTCTCGTGTGGGGGCAGTATGGTTTCCGGGCGAAGGTCAGCTTGCGCAACGGCCGGGGCCCGATCGAACATCGCGTCCGGAAGAACGGGGCCGACGGGGGAATGTCATCGACATGAACCCGGTGACCAATAGGTCCTGTACATAGAAAGTCACCCTTCAAAAAAAGCTGTTGATCCATGTTATTTTCCTGTCATATTTATAGTATATGGATTACCTATGAAACGAATATTCTTATAAACAAAAACTTTAATTCGAAAGTTATTTCTAACAATAATTTAAATTTTGATACAGTAAATAAAGTTAAATAGTCATAAACTACATGAAGTATAAATAATATAGCAAATTGTGATTGTAAATTTGAATTGAAATCCATTCATTTCAGTTTTTCCTCTTTAAATCTATACCCACCTGATAATATTGTCACACGAATTGAAATCTATTCAGTTTTTCCTCTTAAAATCTATGTTCACCATAGCGTCATATATCTTTCTGTATTCCTGTCTAAAAAATAGGATGACACATTGACTGGAGACTTGGCTTCAGTGGATGTTGCAACAATGAAGAATTTGGACGAGCTTGTGAAAGTTGGTGAACGGTTACTTGACAGTCTAGTCTCTCGTGTGAATTCTGATACTGGAAACTTTGAACCGGTCCCGAATGGTGGTTCAAACCGTGAAGCACTGAAGAGGTACAACTACGTTACGAAACCGCCCTTGGTACCATTTATAAAAAAAAAAAAAAAAAAAAAAAAAAAAAAACCCTGCGTTTATTGAGGTACAACTTAATAATCTTTTTTTTTTTGTTCTTTTCACAATGTAGGTTTGCAAAAGAACTATCAGAGGAACGGAAACTAAGGGAGTCAAATTGTAAGAGTGCTTAAGTGAACTCTCAATTGCATTGGTTTGTAACGTGTGTTCATGTCTATTAAGGCAGATTACAAGAAAACTTAGGTAGTGTTCGTTTCACAGAATGGAATGGAATCTTGATGGAATTGGAATGTTGATTTCACTCCTTATTTTGTTGGTTTCAATAAGAAAATGAATTGGAATTGAACAACAATATAAGGAATGGAATCTACATTCCAATTCCATCCAAATTTTATTCCATTTTGCAAACCAAACACACCTAAATTACAAATCAAATTTCATTTTATGTGCGAATTCCCATTCCAATTCCGTTACAATCCACGAAACGAACACTAGCTTAATGAATTTTACAATAAGTTGTTATTGTGAATTGTGAATTTACTTACGTGTTTTAATGTAAAAGACTTTTGTTATCGTTTCATGTGATTGTTTAAATCTCTTTATAACAACTAGTGGGAATTTATAAGCCCCGCAACGGGTTTGTTATAGTTACCCGTTTGGTATGTTACAATATCGGTATGATACTAGGGCTCGGTCTACCGCAAGAGATATTCCTGACATGTATTTTTCATAGATCGAAAATTACAAAAACGAATATTGGTACCGACACCAATCTTATCTGGCCGATATCGGTACGATTCATAAGTAACTGTTACCGTACCGACAAGCGCTATAAGCTTATATACCACATGCCGAAAGAACCATAAAAACGGATACGGTGCCGATACCAGCTTGTTTTGACGGTATTGGTTCGGTTTTCATGATAAATAAAAAAATCAACCATTTTTCAAATCTTAGAAATAAGTATGTCTCAACCGTATATCTAAAATTTTAAACCATTATAACATCTACAACTTAATTAGAAAACAAAAAACCCGACTAGCAAAAACCTAGACAAAACAACAAAACGAATCTAGATCACAGGCCTAAGAGAAAGGAACCCTATTAAAATACAAAGAAAAAAAAATGAAAAATACAAATAAACACTCATGAAACACATGAAAAACTCACTTAAAACAAAAAACAACAATGAACCCGAAATCGAACAAAAACTTCTCCCATAGGTCGAACAAAAACCCGTTGCATCGTACCACATACATAAAGTGATCTAATCGTCATTCAAAACATCCAACTAACTCTCATTTGTTAACGTAAAACTTCCTCAACTACATCTCTTAAATATGTTATCTTTTCCATTTACTAGTGTTCCATGAACGCAATGCTGAAAACGAAAAAGGACCATGAATTTTTCTAGTTAGATCTTTATAGTGTTATATTTTTATTTGTTTATAAATTAAATCATGTATTCATGTCTAAGTAATTTTGGATAGTTATCTCTAACTTAGTATTATTTTTTTTTTGAAAAGTCTAACTTAGTATTATTTTACTTATCATTTGGTAGCTGTAATTTTTCTAATGTTTAATGTTAACAGTGTTTTTTATTTAGTTGCATATATATTAAATGTTCGTTTGTGTTGAGAATCCGTACACGTTCACAAACAACTGAATTTTCCTTAATAAACTCACACGAGCATATAATTTCTTTCGTTAGTGTGTTCATGAACGATTCATTAGTTCGAAAAACCTTAACAAATGAACATGAACACAACTTTATCCATGTTCGTTCAATGCATTTGCAACCCTATGTGTTAACGTCTATTAGGGTGGATTAAAAAGAAAACTTAACAAGGTTTTGCAATAAGTTATTGCGGATATTGAATTTACTTGCGTGTTTTAATGTAAAAGACTTTTGTTATCATTTCATGTAACTGTTTAAATACCTTTCTAATAACTAGTAGGATTTCCCAAGGTTCGCAGCGAGTTTTCGGTTTGTATCGATTCGATTCGTTATGTTATCCATTTGGTTTGTTGCAGTACCAGTAAAAGTATGATACTGACGCTTGGTATAGTGACCGGAAAAGATATGTTTGGTAGGATATCGATATGTGTTTTACATTGACCAAACACTACAAAATCATGTGTAGCGACACCAATGTTGTTTGGCTAACATCGGTTCAGTTTGTTAGTTATCATTATCGTTCTAGCAATCGCTATAGCTTATATACCGCCATGCCGAGACACCCATATAAAACGAATATGGTAGTGGTATCGGTTTTGTTCTGACGGTATCAGTTCGGTTTTCATGGTAATGAAAATAAATCAATTATATTTTGAACCACAGATAAATAAGCACATTGCAATGGTATATTCGAAGTATGCATTATATTATATTACTAAAATAGGCCATGTCTAGAATTATGAGAAATGAATACGATACCAATACGGATGTTCTTCGGATATTATCAGTTCATTTCTCACGACAAATAACAAAAATCAACTATACTTGACCCTTATTGTAAATAAAAATAAACACGTCACAACGGTATCTTAGAAGTTTATAACACGTATTATATCACCAATATAACAAACATGATAAAGACACCATTTTATAAAAGAAAAAAAAAACAAACTGTGTCGTAGCTTTGATGACATGTACGTTTATGTTTTAGTTACTTATACATTACTACTTACAACTCGGTTTTGAGTAAAAATTATATCTACACATAGATAAAAACTAAAAACGTCACAACGGCATGCTTCAAATTTTATAAAACATCGTCTCTTAAAGCTACAAGTTTAAAAACATAATATATATGCTCAAAATAATTATAAGATATAATAGCAATAATAAAAAAAACCGACATACGCTTTTAATAATTTGATAATGTACATGTTTGTTGTATTTTAAAGCAATTTGTATTATTATGTTTTAATATGTTTTCTTATTTAACATGGTCACGTAACTAGTATATAGCAGAAGTCAAATTTTCTATTGGAGAACCAAATATAAGGGCCGAGCCTTTTTCTTGTTGTTACAAAGATTTCCGTAATTGGTATCTGAGATTGATAGTAGAGTTGGAATTGTGATGATAATAGGACAATGCTTGAAAGGTTCTAGTAATATATGGTTGAATAGTGATGAAAATGGGCCGGGATAATTCTTTAGGGCTATTGATAATTCGAGTCATAACTAATTATAAAATCATGTATCATGTTTGGTTTAGTATACATCTGATATCACGTATATTTATGGATATTATATATACTTGTTACTTTGTTAAAAATTAACCGTTATAAATCAAAAAAAAAATTCTCTATACTAATTTTTATTTAATCTTTTCTTAAAGATCAAGATCAGCTCTCCCCGTGCTTGATTGTTTGTCTAAGCAAATGCAAAAATCGAAATCTCTCTGTAGTATAACATCACATTATATATAGTAGAAATTATATTTTATTATTAACTTTTTCAATTTTAATTTGTTATTAACATTTTATAAAGATTAATTTTGACTAAGTTTTGATTTTTTTATACTTAAAAAATATGATGATTTATAAAATTTCAATATATCGCAACGCGTAAGAGAATCCTATTGTTTTAGAACAAAGGGAAAGTACATAATAAATCACATTCCATGGGGCCTCGCCTGTATTAAGAAAAGAAAAAACCTGAAGCATACTCAACAAAGGCTCTTGTTGAGGACTTAGAGCATTCACATCCTATATCCTATCTCATCTCTCATTCTTAAATTTGAGAAAAAAAATGACCAAAAAAAAAAATTAATAATATACAAAACACCTCTACATCCTATCCTCCGTCCCAAATTATTTGGGAAAACAAACCAATCCCTCAAATTTGTTTCGACTATTCATCCCTTGTATTTTATTTCAAACTATATTTTATTGTTGGATGTGAGTGAAAGAAAGAGAAAAAATAATATAAAGATGTATTATTTAATTGATTATAGATAAATACGAGGAATGAAATGTATGAGGTTTTTTAAAATTAAGAAACAAACTAAAAAAATGAATTTTAGTTAAATCATATGATTTTGAATAGAGGATTGGATAGGATGTCAATGCTCTTCTTTGCTGATAAAAATGACAAACAAAGAGAGGCCTGCGTTAAATCATGCAGTTTAATACACGGATACGCTAACCAAAATATCTTGTAGATATACTTGTACGGAAGTTAGATACGAGTAACCATATTGAATTTTGCAGGATATATATAGTCTTTGATGATAATAATTGCAAGGGGATAATGATACCGATGCGTCGTAGGATTTTTTTTAAAAATACTTATGTTTTTTTGAACGGTGACATTGATATATCAAATAACCTGGCTTTTTTATTCGGAACTCTTAGTCGAGCAGACTAGAAAAAAAAAAAACCCATACAAAGCCTATGCGGTCACCCAAAAACCCACAAAAGACATACATCCACGAACAAAGAGAAAACGTACACCCCAGCCCCCACATACATTGATTACATGCCAAGTAATGGATTAACACACACCATTGTCCCAGTTGATACTTAGTGTTTTTGCCCTGGTTTTAATCATTCGAAAGACATACTTTGGATATCTTCAAATAGTCTTTCTATCATATCAAAGAAGAAGACTTATGTAAATTCCAAATTAGTTTTGGCATTGATATTCTTTTTAGAATACACGGCATTTCGGAACATCATCATACAGATGGCCTGAATCAGCAAGAAGGAATAATTAAATAAACTAAGGAATTTCTAAAATCTGGATCATTAAGTTTTATAATAGTGTTCAAATATACAAGTCATAGCTATGATCAAGTATTCAAGTTATTATTGTCTAAAAAGTTGTGGAGGTCAAAGTCTGCTATTTTAGAAGATCAAACGTGCACAACATATAACCTGTGAATATTAAACTAGATAAATATGTTGAAAGCTTACGTGTCAAGTTACTTAAAAATACTATTAGGCTAGACGGTATGGCACCGTCGCCCATCCGTCCTCCATGTGCGACGCCCGTCCTCCCATCCCGCCATCCCCGTCTTCATCCCGTCCTCGTCCTCTCCGTCGGAGATTAGACGTTCACGACGGTCCAAAACAGGTGGGCCCCTTTCTTTCTTCTCAGCGCCGGCTCCGTCACCCCGTCTTCATCCCCCCCCCCCCCCCCCCGTCACCATACCCAACAGCCTTATGATGATAGCTTTCGTGTCAAGAATCTTAGAAATACTTTTGTGATTGTAGTGGAAGTTTACTATCTTTGTGTTAGATTTTTGTATTTCATCTGGATTTTAATACATTGAAATCAAACGGTCAAAATTTTTTTTTTGTTAATTATAATTTCCCTTCCTACGGTTAACACTATAACCTACTCAACTTTACAAAAACCGACACAAATAATCCCTTTCGGTTCATGTTTATACACAAATCAGTTTATACAAACAAACCTACTATAACCAAATCAAGTTCGGATCAACTTTATATAGAAACAAACCACATGATTATGTACTATAACCAAATCACAGGTAGAAATCAAGTCAAATGTAGCTATTATTCACTAAAATCAAACCATCTTATCGCACACATAAGGAGTTTCGGATCACTAGTTGGACATTGTTAACCATTTTGTGGATTCTGGGTCCGGCGGTGGTAGTGTTGGTGCGGCAGCGGCGTTAAACAACGATTACCGGCCCTTCCTCCGTTAAAGACCACTAATAGAATATACCTGAAATAAATGGAACACTGACGTGGGGAAGGCAAATTGCAACTAATGGACTATATGTGCGTGCAGCAAAAAGAATGTTTGTAAGCGGATGCAAGTTCAAAAGTGACCCAAACCGTAAGGAGTCAAATTGTAATTAATTCTTTTTTTAACGGCTAAACTTGTACACTATAGGGATTGAAATTTCTCACTGTCCTAACTCTATCTATAATACATAGAAATTGTCTTTTTTTACATTGATTTCAAGAGTTTAAGAGGTAAAAATTGTCTTTTATAATAATTTTGACTATCTTAATTATCTTTTAATAGACATCCATGTCAATTATGTGATTAAACACAATATATACAGATGAATAATATTGATTTAAAAACCATAAATTAGTTAGGCTAAAACTTCGATATTGTATTATTACAAACAATAACGAAATTCATTTAGAAATCTAACTATGTAAACAATCAATTTTAAACGTTTTACCGGTGTCTGTGATAGTATATTATATTCTTTGTCATATCGCGCAAACACCCATCTAATGTTTTACTGTGTTTGTGTTTGATATTATCAAGAATTTTACATAAGTTAATACAAATTGACTAGAGTATATCGATATGGCCTTAATATTAATTTATACACGTTTTCTAACTTTATAATAAATAGATTTATTTATCATCAAAGTAGCCACGAAAACACGAAAGACTTCAACTTATGCCAGCTAATTAGTTGGATGGTACAGCTATTCTTTTTTATTGCTGATAGAGTGATAGTTATACTTTATTCATTTTTCTAATATTTAAAAACTTTTGTTTGCTCTGCTTGCTTATTGTTCAAGAAAATGGACTTCTTCAACTAAAACACGATTGGATGGCTTTTGTTAATACTAATTAATAATCCTACCCAAAAATTCATCTTTAATGGCAATGCTTCTTAATATACATGTTGAATTAATATATTGGACATGTATAATCAAATTTCTGATCATCATATTATAATTGCACTCTTTTTTGAATTACGCTATTAAACAAATAAGTATCACTGAGGTCATTCCACACTACTAGAAAATACACCTATCTTGACACACAAACAATGACACACGCTTAATTTATGACATTTAGAAGCTTGTGTCAAGAAAAAAATGTCATGTTTTACAAAATTAAATAAACTAATGACACTTTTTTTGTATGTTATCTTTTTAGCGTCATACAAAAAAAAAAAGACCATTTTATGACATTCCAAAGCGTGTGTCAAGAAAAAAATGTCATGGTTTACAAAATTTAACAAATTTATGACATTCTTTTTTGTGTGTCATTGTTTTAACGTCACAAAAAAACCATTATATTATTAGAATATTTATTTATTTAATTAATTAATAATTAGGGTAGTAATCATATAATTAAACGACAAAATAAATATCTAATAATTATATTATTATTTATTATTATTATTATTATTATTATTATTATTATTATTATTATTATTATTATTATTATTATTATTATTATTATTATTATTGCAAACGAGAAACCGTATGATATTTGTATAAATAAATCTCGTAATAAAAACTAGAGTAAATTACAAAAAAACATCTTTTATGTATGTTACTTATTGCAAACTGTGTTCTTTGTCTTCAATAATTACAAAAAACATACTCGATGTTTGCAAACCCTTGCAAGTTATGTCCTTTAGCCCTAACTCAATTAATTTTTTGTGGTTAAATCTCATCAAATGAACCCCACATGAGGGTATTTTGGTTATTTTACTCTCATGTGGAGTCCATTTGGTCAGATTTAACCATAAAAATACTCTCATGTGGAGTCCATTTGGTCAGATTTAACCACAAAAATTAACAGAGTTAGGGCTAAAGGACATAACTTGCAAGGGTTTGCAAACATCGAGTACGTTTTCTGTAATTATTGAAGACAAAGGAAACAGTTTGCAATAAGTGACATACATAAAGGACGATTTTTGTAATTTACTCTAAAAACTATATATAACGTTTTTTATATACCAATTAGTCCTAATATATTAATTACTCGTTATAATAAATAAATAAACGACAATATTATACTAAACGTGAATATAAGAGTACAAGCCAGATCGTATACGCAATACACTGTTATTAGTATTATGCCATTTGACTAACCATCTACATTTATTTAAATTAAACAATTAAGTATTATTAGTCTAATACTAATCAGTATAATGTCATTTGAATAACCAACCATCTACATTTATTTCACATCTCAACTTAATAAACCCCGACCCACCATTATTCTTTCTTTATTTCTTCTCCAACACACAAACACATAGAAAAGGGACATAGAGCCAGATAGAGCAAACAAAGCTAGAAAGAGAAAATGAAAAAGTGAGTGAGAGATAGATGGAGAGAGAGCGCCAGTGAACGAGGAGCAGGGCATGGCCTTTAGCCAGCCGCTCGAGTGCAACGACCGGTAGGGGTGTGCAAAAGACAAACCATAATTGAAAACTAAACCACTAACTGAAAAAATAATTAAAATTGACCAAACTGATGGGTTATGGTTAAGTGTATCTCCATAATTGGGCCATCCGTTATGGTTATGGTTAAGCAATCTTCTGACACAGTCCGAAAACACGACAAGGACCTAACATGCCATTCGAGAGTTGGGTTTATTCTAAACGGATTTGGGTCAGTTTCATGTTGAACCCGTTTAGCTAATTGGGTTGGGTTCATGTCGAACCCAGTGGGTTGACCCTTTTAACCCATTTTTATTATATTTTATTATTTTCAAAATGTATTTTTACGACATAAGTTAAATTGATTGGGTATAGGGATGAACATTTGGTATCGGGTACCGGTACCGTATCTTACCGATCATATTCGGTACCGGTAACGGTCCAGTACCATGCTCATCCCGAGTTGGGTATGTTATACAACAATTTAGTTATATCACAAAAAAATAATAAAAATGTAATTTTATTATATATTTGTAATTTTGGTTGTAACTTTTTTTAAATATTAGTATGCAAAAAAATTGTATTAAACATGTCGTGTTTGGGTCAACCTACGAATATTCGTGTCTTGGTTTCATGTGGCTTACATGTTTTTCGGTGAAAGTCGTTACAGGCAAAAATTTGCCGGTGATAATAATAATAATAATAATAATAATAATAATAATAATAATAATAATAATAATTTATTTTCTTTTAATCCTGAATTTCCTGCAATCGGTCGTCGTCAACCTCTACAAGAAAACCCAACCGAGAGTCTTCTCACAACTCACCGATCAATCAATAAATCCACCACCACCATGAAACAAGGCGATTACACCTCCACCACTCCATATACCTACCCTCAAAACCCATTCCCCAATAGGGGTGTTCATGAGCCGATCCGATCCGAGCGAGGGTCTGCTCGTGCTCGGATTGAATTACAATCGATGTGATCCGATCGGATCAAATTTGCAAAACCGAGCACAAAAGTGATGCTCGTGCTCGGATGAATTTTAATCGAGCAGATCGTTTTCGTTCAGTTTTTCTCAGCACCGAAATTAAAACATGTGTAGCAAAAAAAAAAAAAAAAAAAAAAAAAAAAAAAAAAAACTGAAATCAAGACTATTACAAGGCTGCATTCAACAAAAACAAATACTAATTTAATTTAAACATGTCCAACACCTTACTAACAAAAGCAATACATAACTAAAATCATGATCCTAAAAATGTTCTTAACAATATCAAGAAGCACAAAAATGGATCCTAAAAATCGAACATGAGCAGCAACGAGATATGTGGCAGGAGGTAGGAGATTGTACCTCTGCTGATTTGAAGTAGCCGACGAGGTAGGAAATTGTACCGTATCCATATAAGTTGTACTTTAGCAGCAGCGAGGTATGTAGCAGGAGATTAGGTGCCAATTTGAATTTTTAGGAATTAGGGTTAGATCTTGGTATTGAGTTGGGCTAGTGTATTTCTTGAGCTTTTAATTTTTCTTGGGCTACTTATCTATATATATATTAATTATTTAATAAAAATAATTCGAGCGAAACCGAGCGATTGACGAGTGAGCGGACCTTTGCTCATGCTTGTCTTGTTTTCAAATCGAACCGATCCGAGCAGCTCATTTACAAACTGAGCCGGAATCAAACGAGCATTTTTGGAGCATTTTTTGAGCGATCCTCGATTGTTGAGCAGTTCGGACAACCCTACTCCCCCAATCCCCCCCTCCACCACCGATCTCCACCCCTCACCCTTCAATTACGCCTCTGCCCCTCCTTCCTCCGATTACTACCCTTCCCATACGCTCCTCCCCCTCCTAACCCTAATCCCCAATTCGATACTCCTTATCAATCTCAACCACCGTACAATCCACCTTATGATCAACCCAAACCGCTACCAATTACCCCCCTCCGCCGTCTAATCCCGTCCAACTGAACCACTCCTCAAGTTTCCACTACTCATCCTCTCTCTATAATGATAGTAATAATAATAATAATAATAATAATAATAATAATAATAATAATAATAATAATATTCCGAGTCAGGTATATGAGACTGGTTATGGTGGCAGCTATGGCTGGGATCTAGGGGGAGTTGATTATTATGGGAAGCGGCCGGATTCGAGTGGTGGTGGTGGTTATCAAGGGGGAAGGTTGAGCCTTATGGTTTAAGGGGGAAGAAGCAAGTGCTGTTTGATGACTTTGGACGGTCGATTGGGTTACCGGGTAAGGACTCGGGGTCTATGTCTTCGTCACCCATGATTGTGAAGGCAATGCCCAAGGTGGAGACGAGGGAGGATGTGAAGGGTGGGGTGCAAAAGTTTAGGGTTAAGTTATTGGCTGAAAGTGGGAGGGGGGGATAGAATAGAAAGGGTTGAAGGAAAAAGACCATTGTACCCTCATGTGCATTGCACGTGACAAGAATTAACTGAGATTTCTAACCAGATTTGGCCTAAAAGATATAACGTGCAAGATTTTGGAAGGTTAAGGACGCCGCGTGTAAACTTTTGGTCAAAAGAACAGCGCCTAAAATTTGATGTAAACATAAAGGACAAA
Organism: Helianthus tuberosus; assembly: GCA_030545235.1. Lineage (NCBI taxonomy): Eukaryota > Viridiplantae > Streptophyta > Magnoliopsida > Asterales > Asteraceae > Helianthus > Helianthus tuberosus. Next base: position 171,027,639 of record CM060399.1, on the reverse strand, counting down.
ACTTGCAATTTACTCATTTAATTAAAAACCTAAATTGAGAGATTCCAGACTAATCACAATCTAGAAACCAATATTGAAGAACTGTAATCATACTTTTACAATAAAAAACACCAATATTGTAGTCTACAACCTCAGATTCAACCAAAACTAGTATAAATGTAAGGCCTTTAAACTCTTTACACTTAAAATCTAACTAATAAAGTTTGAACATCTAAAATGAATATACAAGGTTAGAGAGACGTGGAAATAAGAGAAAGAGAAGATGGTGAAAACAAGATCGTCTGATGTGGAGATGATGGTGAGGGTGAGGGTGATGAGATGCCAGGCAATCTGAACTTTTCTTGTAGTTTTATTTTAACATACCTTAGACTAGGGGTGTTCATGAGCCAATCCGATCCGAGCGAGGGTCTGCTCGTGCTTGGATTGAATTACAATTGATCCGATCAGATCGATTTTGCAAAACGGAGCACAAAAGTGATGCTCGTGCTCGGTTCGAATTTTAATCGAGCGGATCGTTTTCGCTCGGTTTTTCTCAGCACCTTAATTAAAACATGTGCAGCAAAAAAAAAAAAAAAAACAAAACAAAACTAAACTAAACTGAAATCAAGACTATTACAAGGCTGCATTCAACAAAATTTTTTTTTAACTTATTTAAAACATGTTCAACACCTTACTAACAAAAGCCGACGAGGTATGACCGTTGATGCAGCCGGTGATGCAGTCGGCGAGATAAGTGACCGTTGTGAGCCCTATAGCCTGCGGTGATTGCAATCTCAAATGCGCATAATGAAGTTGTTGGCCGAAGAGATAAGTAGCCGGTGGATGTAATGGCTTCGAAAAGTGAAGTTGTTGGTTGGAATGTGAATTTAGTGTGACCGTATGAGTTGAGTAGCGCCAACAAAAGGTTTTTTTTAGATGCTGATTTGAATTTTTAGTAATTAGGGATAGGTATTAGTATTGAATTGGGCTACTTATATATATATATATATATATATATATATATATATATATATAGGGGACCGCTAGAATGAGAACCACCTCGAGTTGTAAGAACCGCGAGAACTCCTTGATCCGGGGCGAGGTGGACCAATTTTTTTTTTCAAAAACGTAGATGCATGTATTATAAACACATTTGTAAAAAAAAAAAATTAAAAAAAAATGCCGTGTGTGTAGTTTTGAGCACCACAAGTTTGTGGTTTACGAGTTCCGTAAATTTACGGAACTCGTAAACCACAAACTTGTGGTGCTCAAAACTACACACACGGCATTTTTTTTAATTTTTTTTTTTACAAATGTGTTTATAATACATGCATCTACGTTTTTGAAAAAAAAATTGGTCCACCTCGCCCCGTACGGTGTAGTTCTCGCGATTCTTACAACTCGAGGTGGTTCTCATTCTAGCGGTCCCATATATATATATATATATATATAGGGTCAGGATTTAGAGAAAACGGTAGAAAGTGTGAGAACGGTGAGAACGCTTATGGATCGTCCGATCAAAACAATCCATGGACTAGATTGGCGCGGTGGCGTTTTCGTAAATAACATCAATTTGATTACGTGGACGCGCTTCATTAAGGGTAAAAAAGGTAAAATATCATTTCTCACATAAAACGCCATTGAAAAATAAATCGCCAAATAAATACAAAACGCCAATTTTATCACTGTGTACTTTTTTCTGTGTTCTCTCTGGCTACAAAAAAAAAACGCCATAATATATAACGCCAAACCTTACATCCGGATATAATGTTAATTACATTTTTTGTTCTAAAAAATAATATCTCGTCTAAACTACGTGCCAAAAAAAATTCTATAAATAGAAACGTCTCACCACCTTCTGTTTATCACACCAAAAAAACACACAAAAAACACAGTAGTTCCTGAAAAAAATACAACTCAATGTAAAATGCCAAAAAATACAATGATGACAAACATCTTTTCTTTGATACTCAGTAATGTTCTGCATGAAGTTTCGCTGAATGATTTGTTACGTGAGTGTAGTAAGATTTTGCTGCATAAGATGGACAAAATTCAAAAAAGAGGGACTGATGACACCCATATGTCATTCTGTTATCTTTGTTCTTGAAGAAGGTTTGGATGATTAGAAGAGACCTATCCCAGTATAAATGCTACTTTGGCCTCGATGATTATACTGAAGACGATGGGCAGATAACATGCACCAACAAAGGGTTGATCTATGTCTCCAACATCTACAAAGACACTACAACACATGAACAAAGAAAATAAACCACGCGAAACCAAAAACGCCATTTATTTGTGACAGTTCTTGTAGTTTCAAAAGAAAAAAAAACTAATGACACTGAAGATTTAGATCATAAATTACTTCTGTTTTGTTTTTTTTATTTTCTTTATTTGTTGTTTGTTTTGTAATTTCAGTTAATAAACAACAAAAGTACATTAATACTATAATGAAAAATATAATAAAACGCCAAAATGAGCAAATGCTTGTAAAACGCCATCATGCCATAAAAACACCCTCAAAAACTACCAAACTATAATAAAATTACTTTGAACAACTACTATTATAAAAAAAAAGAGTGAAACAATGTGCAAAGAATATAAAACAAAAAAGTCCAATCGTTATCTAAACGCCATTGGAAAACAAAACGCCAAAATTATAGCCGTCAAGATTAGACGTGTTACACCATAAAAACAGTTGAGTCTGAAAACAAAACACAGTAACTGCAAAAGCAGTAAAATGAAACGATAGAAAACATAATTACTAACATTTATTATATTGAAAGCAAAATATTGGGGAATTAAATTTTCAAAACGACATACTTACCTGTCATGCGTGGGAAAAAAAGTCAATATAAAAGAAGACAATGAGAAACAAGCTCAAACACGCCAAAAACATTGACTAAAACGCCACATATTGTCCAAAACGCCAAAACTTTAAAAATGGCTAAGGTTATTGCATAGAGGTTTGAAAGGAAAGAGAAATGATTCATCATAAAGTTCTCTAATAGGAGAAGGGTAAAGGTAAGGACAATCAAAGCCATGCTTGGAATGAATGAAAGGGTTCAGAGGGATATCCTGGCCCTTGGGGTTCCAATTGCCAACGATTGTGAAAGAACCCGAACTGTAATAAAAAGACTGAAGAGAAAATTTCTGGCAGAAGATGATGATGATATTGACGATACTCCTCTACCAAAACTTAGCAGTTGGATGATGCATGAGGAAGAAGGAACGCTTGAAGTGACTTATAAAAACGGGGTGCAATATTCATTGCCGATGGAAGAAATGTTGAAGACAGGGTTGCTATCTATCATTGAACAACTCTGTGATTTAGCACCTTCAAACGATCCAAAATCCAAGGATGCAGTGATATTCAAGAATAGGCTGCAGCAAAGAAGAGAAGAGCTAATGGTATTACACACAAATATAAAATTTGATGATGATGAATCTGAAGAAAGTGATGAATAAAGCGATGGGTATATCTCTGATGTATCCCACCCACGGAAGACTATTAGTTAATTTTTATTTCATATTATTGTAATTTTATAAAATATTAATCTATGGTAATCAATTATTAACAAAAAGATCCAAAACGCCAAAAAATGACATCGAAAAAGCCATAACACCAAAAAAATTAACTATGTGACACAAAAAAAATTAATTCAACGAGAAGAAATATGAGAAAAACAGTAAAACGCCAAGTAATTAATGATTCTAGATAACGCCAAAATTATCTTGTACGCAAAAAATAAAGCAGCATGTCAAACGCGAAAATCAGGAAAGGAGAAGAATACTAAAAAGACAAAAAAAACCCTCGGACCCTGATCATGTCCCGTGCCACGTGTTGGGCCATGATGCGTTCTCACCGTTCTCACACTTTCCACCGTTTTCTCCTGATCCCGTTCCTATATATATATACATATATATTTATATATATATTATATAGGGTGGGGTTCTAGAGTGAACAAATCCTGGCCATTGATTTGCACACGTGTATGGCCAGGATCTCATCATCAAATCGTAAAATACACTAGTGTATTTCAACATCAAATCCTGGCCATTGATCTACACACGTGTATAGTCAGGATTAGTTCACTCAGTTCGCAAGCTACACTAGTGTTCACTCTTGAACCTAATCCTATATATCTATGTATATATATATGTGAGGGTTATCTTGAGAACGCTAAATATTGTGAGAACGAATGAAAAAACCAATCAAAAGCAATTTTTTTTTAATACAAACCTCATTGTAATTAAAGTACAATATCAAAAAAAAAAAAAAAAGAATTTACAGCACCAAATAATTCATTTCTCCTCTCAAAATCACTCTTATTAGATTTTTTACACGTGTGTAAATATAACAAATTTACACATGTGTAAGTTTGCATGTGTAAATGGCAAACTTACACATGTGTAAATTTTCTTTACATATGAATTTACGTAAATTTAAATGTGAATTGAAATTTCTAACATTGTATTCAAATAATAATGATAAGTGTAAAAAATTTTTTGAATTTGAATTGTGTTTGACCAAGTTTTCGCGTTTTTTCATTCGTTCTCACGGTTCTCACAATGTTTAGCGTTCTCATTTAAACCTTCCCCTATATATATATAAATCTTCAAAATCTATAATATATATATTAATTATTTAATAAAAATAATTCAAACGGAACCAAGCGATCAACGAGTGAGCGGACCTTTGCTCATGCTTGGCTCGTTTTCAAATCGAACCGAGATGAGCGACTCGTTCACAAACTGAGCGGGAATCGAACGAGCATTTTTCGGACATTTTTCGAGCGATTGTTGAGCAGTTTGGACAGCCCTACCTTAGACCACCCGTAGTGGGGAATTTTGGCGTTTTTCCCCAAAAAAAACCTAATCACGCCTTGGGACCGCCCCTGGCTCTTTTTTTTTTCAAAAAAAGATTGCATGTAGCGTTTTGTTTAAAACGCCAAAATTCGCACGTCTTTCAAAATTATACCCTTGCTTTCAACGGTAACAAACAAAAAAAGACATTTTTTTAATTCTACTTTTATACCTATATAACACCCCACTTTTCACTCATTTTTTATAAACTTTACCCTACTCTCTTCTATGTTACTTCAAATTTTATAAAAAAAAATCACATCATGAATCCCTTCAGACCTTCATTCAGTGTTCCGTCTAGACCCGGTAACCAAACTACATATCGCCCGAACACCACCCAACTGCAACCAAACTTCAATTTTCTAGAGATGGATCCAAGTATGTTGGCGTACGCACAAATACTAGGCATGGGCGGTTCGCAACCGTTCTTTCATGGTCCACACGGGTTTGCATCCATGGGCGGTTCGCAACCGTCTCAAGAAGAACCAAACCCGACGTAGAAACGGTACCGGACACATAACCCGAACCCATTGGCGGGGCATCTCATCGTGGTAAACACTCTCATAAAAAATCGAGGCAAATGGAGAAAGACATAGAATTTTTATCTATACCGATCGATCACCTCGTAGGAGACGCGTTGATCCTAGAGGAAATGTGTCGGCAACAAATATGGACTTTAGATTTTATGTTTTTTTCCTGCATTTTTCGGTTTTTTTTTTTATTTTTAGCAATGATTTTTTTTATTTAATGAAATATTATTAGTTTTAATTTGAAAAAAATAATAATTGGGTAATCAGTGGTTTGGGCATTATACCACTACGACCGTTTTAAGATAATGCCCACATGCTGACCGGACCACCCCACATGACGCGAAATACAGTGTGGGGGCATTATCTTCCCCTCCCACTACACATGCTCTTAGAGAAATGATTATTTTGGTGTTTTAGTTTTGCATGAAAAAGGTAATGCAATTATAGTAATGTTTAAGATAAAATTAATTTTGTGCACAAATTAAACATATGATATGAAAGTATTATTAATATAATTAACAATTAACAGGTTCGCGTTCTCCTTGATAAGAGCTTCACAATGAAAAAAACACGTTGTCACACCCTGACTTTGCAGAAGCGTGTGCGCGTGACTCGATCAGTTTCATCGCATTCAATTATAATAAAAACTATATGACTAAAATTGATGTTCATCCATTCATAAGTTTTAAAAATATTACAAACACAAGTTGTTAAATTTCAACCAACAAACTTCATGTTAAATTACAAACCATCCAAAAGAGATTAAGTTCCATAAAAGGACTTTTTTAACAAAAGCTGTTAACCAAGCCTTTGCTTCATATATCCTATCCATGATAAGATATACAAATCAAACCCTTCAAAAACGGATGACATCTAAACTTGTAGTTCACTTCTTATAATCATTTCCAACGCTGCAAGATCCATTTAATTTCCTAAAATACATGTAATTTGAAAACATCAACAAAAGTTGAGCGAGTTCATGTGTTTTCATGTGAGCTCGAGTAATCTTGTACACATTTGAGAGTATTCTTTTGACAACCGGTATGTAAAGCGTCTATGAATAGATCAATTAATGTTTTGCAAGGACATTAATATGTGTGCAATGGCGTAGGAAGACTCAAACCTAGCAAATTTTGTACCGGTCCACCTGGCTGGAACGACATAGTCACTACATGCGGCCACACAAGGACCCATGAGTGGGGCTCCTTACCCCCGATAGATCTACCACTCCTGCCCCTCGGTCTTAAAAAAATTTATGGTCTTAAGTGTGCGCCTACCCATCCACATGATCTAACAGTTCATTCCTTAGCTAAACCATACCATTGAAGCATGTATTTCACCCCCGCAAGTTATAAATTCGAAAACAGTTAAAAGAAAAGGGGGACATGAACTCACTATTTTGCGTCAGCTGTCTCGTGTACTCAAAGTCTCTCTTCACGGGTCGTACCACTACCTACACACGTGCTACGTTTTATAAGACGCTTAAGTCGTGTAATAACTCTTGGCCTTAGTTATTTATTTAGACTTATTTTGGAATTTTTGGTATACTTTGAGTTACACGCTTGGTGTATGTTGTATATATAATTATATAATTCCAAATTATATAAATATTAGTTAAAATAAAGATATTTTTACTTAAATTATTTCCATCCAATTATTCGGAAATTTGTTAAAAATAATACATTTTTATCTTGTTTTGTCGTATGGTTCTCACATATATATTTTCAAGTATAGGTATACTTGTATTTGCGTATTTCATCAAGTGTTGGTAGTGTATGACGGTATCTATTTATACGTATTGGAATAGGTATTTTCTTGTATTTATTAAGTATTTTATACTTAATTTATGTATAATTTTCCGGAATATTATTTTTGTTCAATTAAAAATCACCAACTTTATATACTTAAAATATATATATTTTAAGAGAATTTTATAGAAAAATATCTATAATTTTATTTGATAAAGATATGTATACTTCCACATATATCTTAAAAATAATATATTTTTAAGATTAAAGTTAGAAAAATATATATTTTTAGTTTTCACCAAAATAATATATTTTTGAGTTGTTTATGAAAATATATATTTTTCTTCCACCTCAAAAATAATACATTTTCTATTTTGACAAAATATGGTATATTTCTAATAGTTGTAAAACTCCATACTTTGCCATTTCTTCGGTTTCAAAAATACCGTTTATCACATTTGTCAAGTTGCGAATTTATTTCCGGAATATATATATATATATAGTCCAAAGTGTCCGTTGTTCGATTCGTTCAATATTTTGGTATAAGTTATACATTTATTTTCTTGTGATTTTTGTAATATTTCATATTACAATTTTTACTATTTTGCTGTGATATATTATTTTCAAGGTTCCTAATTTTTAGTATAACTAATACAAGCAATATAAATGTAGCACATAATTTTGTGACTTCTAAATATATATTTTCCTAAATATATACTTAGTCATTTTTATTTTTGAAAATCAACCTCCAATACTTGTAATTATTATAACAAAAATATGGAAAATTTTATATTTAAAACCATGATAAAAAATTTACTTGTTTCCCTTGAAAATGAAGGTTTCCATGCTTATTAGCATATGATTTTCTTTTCAAAAATTCATCATCAATAATATTCTACAACTTACCATGAGCCATAAACATGCACTTTTAGAAGATGGTATGAACTTGAAGATTTATAAAATCTTGTAGTAATTTAACATGATGTTTAACATGGTTTAATAACACTAAAAACATGATTCTTATTTCATAAAAATCATTCTTACAAGATTTCATTCTTTACAACTTATGACACACTTTTACAAAAATTCATCTTCTTGAATTTTTCATGTTTTCCATACATCAAGTGTTCCATTTTAACACATAAAACATCTTTATTTTCTTTCAAAAACCAAATCATGTTAAATCTTGAAGTAAACTTTATTTTCTTGAAACTTTTATCTTTGAAATCTTATATTTTTAAGACTTACAACTTGTAAGAATCATCATCATACACAAAATCAAGTTCATCTTCAAGTTCACACTTAACATAAAGGATGATCAACATAGATCTTTCAAGATTCATCCTTATACTTGATAGATCATGTTTTAAATCATCATCTAGCAAGCTTTTATGTGGTGATCTACACCATACATTCAAGAAATCAACAAACAAGGTCATCACTTACACTTAAACAACTTAGATCTTCATGATTTCAAGCTTTATATTTATGTTCATGTTCTTGTTTTGGTGTGATTCTTTAAATCTTTAGTTACTACATACTTTAATCACTAAAATCAAGTGTAAAAACAAGATCAAGAGAGCTTACTACTAGCAAAAGGGCTAGGGAAGAACAAGATTCAAGATGAAGAAGAAAAGAGGTGGGTAATAGCTCCACAAGATGGTCCTTCAACTCTCCTTGCTTGCAACCTTCCTAAGTAGCTTTGATTCACCTTAGAATGTGCTTAGATTGTATGGATATGAGCTAGAAAATGAAGGGGTTGAAGAGGGGTGCTTGGCCATGAACTATGGAGGAGATGAGAAGGTTTGTGAGATTGAATTTTGAGTGGCGATGATTATGATATTCTACAACTTACCATGAGCAATAAACATGCACTTTTACAAGATGATATGAACTTGAAGATTTATAAAATCTTGTGGTAATTTAACATGATGTTTAACATGGTTTAATAACACTAAAAACATGATTCTTATTTGAGAAAAATCATTCTTACAAGATTTCATTATTTACAACTTATGACACACTTCTACAAAAATTCATCTTCTTGAAATTTTTCATGTTTTCCATACATCAAGTGTTCCATTTTAACACATAAAACATGTTTACTTTCTTTCAAAAACCAAATCATGTTAAATCTTGAAGTAAACTTTATTTTCTTGAAACTTTTATCTTTGAAATCTTATATTTTTAAGACTTACAACTTGTAAGAATCATCATCCTACACAAAATCAAGTTCATCTACAAGTTCACACTTAACATAAAGGATGATCAACATAGATCTTTCAAGATTCATCCTCATACTTGCTAGATCATGTTTTAAATCATCATCTAACAAGCTTTTACGTGGTGATCTACACCATACATTCAAGAAATCGACAAACAAGTTCATCACATACACTTAAACAACTTAGATCTTCATGATTTCAAGCTTTATGTTTATGTTCATGTTCTTGTTTTGGTGTGATTCTTTAAATCTTTAGTTACTACATACTTTAACCACTAAAATCAAGTGTAAAAAGAAGATCAAGAGAGCTTACTACTTGCACAAGGGCTAGGGAAGAACAAGATGCAAGATGAAGAAGAAAAGAGGTGGGTAATAGCTCCACAAGATGGTCCGTCAAGTCTCCTTGCTTGCAACCTTCCTAAGTAGCTTTGATTCACCTTAGACTGTGCTTAGATTGTATGGATATGAGCTAGAAGATGAAGCTGTTGAAGAGGGGTGCTTGGCCGTGAACTATGGAAGAGAGGAGAAAGTTTTCGAGTTTGAATTTTGAGTGGTGATGATTATTTGAAGTGATCTTTGGTTTTTAACAAGTTACTTCCAACATATGTTTACAAAATGGTTTAAGTGTTTGATATCTTCACAACATTCATAAAAAAAAATAATCAAGAAAATGGGGGTGTGGGTCCCCTATGTTGACCCTCCACCATATGGGGGGGGGGGGTCTTGGTTAGTTTCCAATTATTAGTTACATATTAGTTAAGTTTTAAGTGTTCTAGTTAGAGGTTTAAATGTGTTTAGGTGTTTTAAGATGTAATATTGTGTTTATTGGTGATAACTAGCTTCATGATGTTAAAACAATGTTTCTATTTCAATTTTGGTGTTTCGGGTAGTGTCTAGTTGTTCGTTTGGTTACCGGTTTGTTAAGGTGCTGAATTGCGCAGTTTAGTGTATTATGAGATAACTTTTATGATAGTTTTCATTCCCAACACTTTACAAGTTATTCTGGACAATTAAACCTTATTTCTGCATTATATTTTGATGTTAAATTGCTGAATTTTACTGAATTCTGCAGAATTTTGCAGTTAGAGTGTGTTTCGTGCACTTTTTGGTGCTTAATCGTCACTCGGAAGGCAGTTTTATAACCCCTACTTTCCTACATAGAGTTCTAGTGTAAACTTTGGTTCCGGGACTCATTCTGTGTCCTAGCATGATGTCTGTCTGAGTACTGAACTCCCGTCAGTACTTCTAGTTTATCTGATAACTGTGCTAACTTTGTTCTGTGCACTAACTGAATTGTTCCGGGTTGCATTTAACAATGATAAGTAACATGCAACATGTAATGTATTTGTGAGTTCTTTGAAAGTAAATCATGCAATCATTCATATCATAAATTCATCATACACAACCATATATTACAAGTTACTGTTCACATTGTATGGAAATTACATGGAAAAGTGCCAGTTGTCACATTCTCCCCCCGTTAAAAGAATTTCGTCCCAAAATTCAAGTTGCGTTATCGGTTGCAGGGAGTTATGAAACAAATGCGGATACTTAGACTTGATTTGGTCTTCAGGTTCCCAGGTAAACTCTGGGCAATGACGTGAATTCCAACGGACTTTGACGAGTTTAATACGACTTCTCCGTGTGTTGTGGACCTTCCACTCCATAACCTCAACAGGTTCTTCAGTAAATTGGAGTTTGTCGTTGATGTGAATCTCGTCTGCAGGAATGATGATTGTTTGTTGAGTAGGACTCTTCTTGAGATTAGACAGATGAAACGTGTCATGGACACTTCTAAGTTCTTCTGGAAGCTTCAGCTTTATGCAACGATTCCGATTTTCTCCATAATCTGGAAAGGACCAATGTAACACGGGTTTAACTTTCCACGTTTACCAAACCGCACCACGCCTTTCCAAGGGGAGACTTTCAACAAGACCATTTCTCCAACTTCAAATTCCAACGGTTTCCGCCGCTTGTCGGCGTAACTCTTTTGTCTATCACGTGCTGACTTGATACGATCACGTATCTGAGCAATTCTGTCTGTAGTTTCCTGAACCAACTCTGGACCAATAAGCTGTTTATCTCTGGTCTCCGCCTAACACAACAGGGACCGACACTTAAATCAATATAAAGCTTCAAACGGGTCGGCCTGAATGCTGGTGTGATAACTATTATTGTAGGAAAACTCCATTGAAGGCAAGTGAGTATCTCAACTCCCACCAAAGTCCATCACACAAGCTCGCAGCATGCCTTCCAAAGTCTATATCGTTCATTCACTTTGGCTGTACGTCTGAGGGTGAAATGCAGTACTAAGGTTCAGCTGTGATCCAAAAGCCTTCTGAAATGTTTGCCAAATCCTTGACACAAAATGACCATCTCAGTCTGATATGATGGAAACGGGCACTCCATGACGTGCCACAATCTCCTTGAGATAAACTCCTGCCAACTTCTTCGTGTTATCTTTCTCGCTGATTGGTGGGAAATGCGAGGACTTCGTGTGTCGATCAATAATTACCCAAATCATATCATGACCTCATTGGGTTCTTGGCATCTTGGTAATGAGATCCATCGATATTTGTTCCCACTTCCAAACGGGAATCTAAGGTTGTTGCAGCAACCCTGATGGTTTCTGGTACTCCGCCTTAACTTTGGCACAAGTAAGAAAGTTACTCACATAAGTAGCGATATTGGCTCTCATCTTGGGCCACCAATAAAAGTCCTTCAAGTCTTGGTACATCTTGTCAGATCCAGGATGGATAGAGTACCTTGACTTGTGAGCTTCATCCAAAATAAGTGCGTGTAGATCGGCGAAGAATTGTACCCAAATTCGTTCCATGAAGTACAATGTTCCATCTTCCTTTGGCAATAACTGCGCTTCCATTCCACGTAATGCTTCAGCTCGTAGGTTATCCAGCTTAAGCGCTTCTTGCTGAGCCTCATGAATCCGAGTAGTGAGATCAGTTTGTATGGTCATCTCTAAGGCTTGCACCCTTAGAGGTTTTGCGCGCTCCTTGCGGCTCAAGGCATATGCTACAACGTTTGCGTTGTCCGGGTGATACTTTATCTCACAATCATAATCATTCAACAGCTTGACCCATCTTCGCTGTCTCGTGTTTAAGTCTTTCTGATCGAAAATGTGTTGCAAACTCTTATGGTCAGTAAAGATCATGCAACGAGTACCATACAAGTAATGACGCCAAATCTTTAATGCGAATATCACATCACCTAGTTCAAGGTCGTGCGTTGTATAGTTCTTCTCATGCACCTTCAATTGACGTGACGCGTACGCGATGACTTTGTCCCGTTGCATCAACACACAACCAAGACCTTGTCGAGAAGCATCATAATAAACCACAAAATCATCGGTACCATCAGGTAAAGATAAAATCGGTGCATCACAAAGCTTATCCTTCAATGTCTAAAAAGCTGTTTCTTGTGCTTCACCCCAATCGAATTCTTATCCTTCTGGGTTAAGGTTGTTAACGGTTGAGCAATCTTTGAAAAGTTCTCTATGAATCGCCTGTAGTAACCTGCTAACCCCAGAAATTGTCGTATCTCGGTTGGCGTTTTTGGGGCTTCCCAGTTTTTGATTGCCTCAATCTTGGCAGGGTCGACATGAATTCCATTCTCATTCACCACGTGACCTAAGAATTGCACCTCGCGAATCCAAAATTCGCATTTCGACAGCTTCACATATAGTTGTTCCTTATTTAAGAGTTCTAGGATAGCTCGCAGATGTTGCTCGTGTTCTTCCTTGGTTTATGAGTATATAAGGATATCATCAATGAATACAATCACAAACTTATCCAGATACAGCTTGCACACCCGATTCATGAGGTCCATGAATACCGCCGGTGCATTTGTTAAGCCAAACGGCATGACAAGGAACTCGTAATGTCCATAGCGAGTCCTAAAGGTCGTTTTAGGGATACTTTCTTCTTGTATTCGCAGTTGATGATATCCCGATCTCAAGTCGATATTGCAGTAGTAGCTAGAACCTTGCATTTGGTCGAACAAGACATCAATCCTCGGCAAAGGATACCGATTCTTGATGGTTAACTTATTCAACTCCCTGTAGTCAATACACATACGGAAACTGCCATCCTTCTTCTTAACGAACAGCACTGGAGCTCCCCAGGATGAGAAGCTCGGCCTGATAAATCCCTTGTCTAGCAGCTCTTGCAGTTGAATCGAAAGCTCTTGCATCTTAGACGGAGCTAATCGATATGGTGTCTTTGCCACTGGTGCCGCTCCTGGCACTAAGTCTATCTAAAACTCCGCTTGTCGCTGTGGAGGTAGCCCAGGCAAGTCTTCGGGAAAGACTTCTGGAAATTCTTTCACAACGGGGATGTCTTCTAGCTTTAGCTCCTTGGTCTCCTTGTCGATGACATGAGCGAGGAAGGTTATGCAGCCTTTTCGGAGGCACTTCTACGCCTTCATAACCAATGTGGGATGTCACAATCCACCGCCTTACGGGGGCCCAACGTCCTCGCATCAACTGCATGAAGGCTGTGTACTATAAGTGTTTCATCATTCGCAAGAGGGATGCGAATGATTTTCTCATAACAAACAACTTCAGCTCTATTCTTGGATAGCCAATCCATGCCGACTACAACATCAAAACTACCTAAACCAACTGGTAGAAGGTCGATAGACAAATTTCGTTCCCCAAGTCCAAGTGTACAACCCTTAATAACTTTATCCACTTCGACTAATTTCCCATTTGCCAACTCTATAGATTATGGGGTGTCTAGTTTACTCGTTTCCAGGCCAAGTATATCCTTAAGTTCCATAGATTCAAAACTAAGGTCGGTGCCAGTATCAAATAGAACGGATGCAAAGTGTCGGTTTATAGAGAACATGCTCGTAACTGCGTCCGAGTCCTAGCGTGCCTTGGGTGCTTTTTTCGTGAAAATACTCCCTCGAGCTAGATTTTTCTTCGGGTAACCCTTCCGATAATGTCCTTTGTTGCCACATCCGTAGCAACCTCTGCCTTGTACCAGACCAGCACGCTTCCTTGCGATGCCCGGTCTTGCCACAATTTCCACACCTACGAGTCCTGCACGGACCTGTGTGATGATAGCCACACCTATCACACTTTCGTTGTTCTCCTTGACAGTTTTTATCACCTGTTTTAGTCGTGGTAACGAATGCCTTGACTTTCTTAGTCGCAGCGGTTCCCTTATGTTTGCTGCTTGATTTAAAGCCTTTCTTGAGATGCGTATACTTTCTCTTATTTCTATCCGAAGAAGATTCCACATACGTCTTCTTTTTCACTAGACTCTTATTCGATTTCTCCATCGTTACTCCGCCCTCGGCAGGACCTAGGGCAAGAGTTATCGCCTGAGCGATTCCCAATATGGTTCTTCTTATTCCTTTGTTGTTTGCAGTGTTGATTGCTTCGTATTGGACGATTGCTTTAGCGACTTGCTGGTTCACTAGAGCTTCGAGCTCAACTCTTGTTGCATGTAAAGGTTCTAATTGGGCTTGACCAACGTTTCCTTCTTTGTGGTTCCATGAGCTTCGCATGTATAAAACTTTATCGATGAAATTAGATATTTATTTTAGAATAAATATTGTCGTCACTGAGTGAAAGCAAAGCTCATTCGTTGTGTACTATAAGCATAAGGGTAAGGTAATTCACAATGATGCTTATGCAAATCCTTCCACCATAATCATCTCATAATTGAAGCGAGGTAAAATGAGTTACAACAAAATCTTGCTAAGGATATATCGACTTTTATATACACCATATCAACTTGTTGCAATTAGTTTTATGAAGAAAACCTCCTCGGAGTCATCTCAATCCGGTTGATGTAAGTCATCCAGTGCTATACAAAATATGGTAAGGTCTTCTCTTCACCTTGTTCCTTGTTTATTCCTCAAGTCTCCGACTCTTCCATAGTCTTTAGTTTCACAAAAGCGGGTATATTTCCCAAAAGATGGGGGTTGTGCATTACTTCCTCATAAGGGGGGGGGGGTGCAGAAATAAGGTGGTAAGGGTACATGACTTCTTCCTCGGGACCGAATTGTGCGTTGTAGCAACCGTAGAGTGGTTTCCAGGTGCGAATGCACTACCCAAACGATGGAGTGCACTACGGGATAGAGAGGGTGGAGGTGCTGATGGGGGTGTTGGTGGTGGTGATATAGGTAGTGGGTGATAGGGTGCATGTGAGGTGAAGGACGAGAAGAATCTCTTTGCATGTGTTGTCCATGTGCCTAAATGGTACATCTGTCTGTTGAGAATGGGAGAATCGAGTGGTCGTTCCGTCCTTATAACAGGTGTTCTATACTTCGTGGGCCTCGATTGTCCGATGTAGGGAGGACCCCTTTGCCGCACTGAACAGTGCGACGCATACATTGATTTTGATTGGGCTCCATGAGTCCCAATATGGTTGGTATGGTTTCCATGAATACCGGATAGGGTACAGTAAATGGGTTTCACTACAGCTCGCGCCATACTACCTCCTTGGGGCAAATGGATGTCAAATGTTGAGGTCCATCGTAGCAACTACAATGGATAAGTTGGGTTGCTGTAGGCTCCTTGAAAATTTAAACATAGGAATTCCAAAGTGTTGTGGAAAATCTTTTCCGACTGTTAGCCATCTTCACTTGCTTAGATACCAGGTCACAAACGACTTGTACTACAAGTAGAAGTGTTAGGCACGAAGTAGGCAAACACAGACTTCTTACTTTGTAGAGTGTTATAGTAACTATCTCGGTTAGTGTTCTACTAGATAGAGATTTGAACAACTTAGGAGTTTCAAATAGGCAGTGATCATTTGTTTGACCCGCAGAGCCCACCAGGATTTCCATGCATTACAAGTTGCTATTACGTGGGCCCCTGTAATAATAAATTGTCTTGCATGGTCACCCTAATTTTCTCTCATTCAAAGCAGCCGATCAGTCAGAGAGGGGACACTATTGGCTTCATACCTTCAACATAGAAGGGACCTTTATTATGGTCCATGCGCTAACATCCGTCATTGTTACGCGCGAAATGGCACAATGCTTAGACAAAGTAGGAATAAAAAGGAGTTCCTAACAATAGTAGTTGGAGGGGCACCTTCAAGATGAGTACCTCATCTTCCTTGTCTGGACTAGAGTGTTGTCAATCATGTTTCGTAAAAGCCACAGGGACATCGTCCCACTGATAAGGTTGTTGTCCAAAGTTACCACATCCGCCTCGCCATCATTGCCGTAGTCAGGCACCTTCGCATTCGAGAGGGAAGAACAACCATCTTCTACGGAATCAAGATCAGGGTCTCATTTATGCTCCGCAATAAACGCGAGGTCTATAGTCTCATTGTGCGAGTCAAGAACAATAATAGAATTCGAGGTCGAAGGTATCTTGTTCCCGGCAATAATTACTCCGTACACATATATGCATATATATTAATGAATAATAATGTTACTTAGTATATACAGGCAAATAAATACAACATGTCATATATAACTCTCATTTGTTCTTTCGTGGATCATTTCTTCTTCGGCAAGTCTATCTCATATAGACTATACCTCAATTGGCACATTAGTTGGGGTATTCTCCCTCCCTACTAATGTCATTGCTTTGTTTTACCTTTGAAATTTTTTTGATTCATGGATCTTGGCGCTTTCGTAAATGCAATGAAAAACCTTTTTGTTTGTTATAAAAATGTTTTTGTGAGAGAATCCTAGTGATTGTAGTCTAGACTCGAGAAGGAATCCTAGTTCACTACAATCGAAGCTCTAATACCAACCTGTCACACTCTGACTTTTGTGGAAGCAAGTGCGTGTGACTCGATCAGTTTCATTGCATTCAATTATAATAAACAACTATATGACTAAAATTGATGTTCATCCATTCGTAAGTTTTAAATATATTACAAACACAAGTTATTAAGTTTCAACCAACAAACTTCATGTTAAATTACAAACCATGCAAAAGACATTAAGTTCCATAAAAGGACTTTTTTAACAAAAGCTAGTAAACCAAGGCTTTGCTTCATATATCCTATCCATGATAAGATATACAAATCAAACCCTTCAAAAACGGATGACATCTAAACTTGTAGTTCACTTCTTGTAATCATTTCCAACGCCGCAGGATCCATTTAATTTCCTGAAATACATGTAATTTGAAAACATCAACAAAAGTTGAGCGAGTTCATGTGTTTTCATGTGAGCTCGAGTAATCTTGTAAACATTTGAGAGTATTCTTTTGACAACTGGTATGTAAAGTGTCTATGAACAAATCAATTAATGTTTTGCAACGACATTAATATGTGTTCAATGGCGTAGGAGGGCTCAAACCTTGCAAATTTTGTACCGGTCCACCTGGCTGGAACGACATAGTCATTACATGCGGCCACAGAAGGACCCATGAGTGGGGTCGCTACACCCGATAGATCTACCACTCCTGCCCCTCGGTCTTAAACAAGATTAATGGTCTTAAGTGTACGCCTACTCATCCACATGATCTAACAGTTCATTCCTTAGCTAAACCATACCATTGAAGCATGTATTTCACCCCCGCAAGTTATAAATCCGAAAACAGTTAAAAGAAAATGGGGACATGAACTCACTATTTTGCGTCAGCTGTCTCGTGTACTCAAAGTCTCTCTTCACGGGTCGTACCACTACCTACACACGTGCTACGTTTTATTAGACGCTTAGGCCGTGTAACAACTCTTAGCCTTAGTTATTTATTTAGACTTATTTTGGAATTTTTGGTATACTTTGAGTTACACGCTTGGTGTATGTTGTATATATAAATATATAATTCGGAATTATATAAATATTAATTAAAATAAGGAAATTTTAAGTTAAATTATTTCCATCCAATTATTCGGAATATTGTTAAAATAATATATTTTTAACTTGTTTTGCCGTATGGTTCTCACATATATATTTTCAAGTATAGGTATACTTGTATTTGTGTATTTCACCATGTGTTGGTAGTGTATGACGGTATGTATTTATACGTATAGGAATACGTATTTTCTTGTATTTATTAAGTATTTTATACTTAATTTATGTGTAATTTTCCGGAATATTATTTTTGTTTAGTTAAAAATCACCAACTTTATATTCTTAAAATATATATATTTAAAGAGAATTTTAAGAAAAATATCTATAATTTTATTTGATAAAAATATGTATATTTCCACATATATCTTAAAAATAATATATTTTTAAGATTAAAGTTAGAAAATTATATATTTTTAGTTTCCTCCAAAATAATATATTTTTGAGTTGTTTATGAAAATATATATTTTTCCACCTCAAAAATAATATATTTTATATTTTGACAAAATATGGTATATTTCATAATAGTTGTATAAATCCATACTTTGCCGTTTATTCGGTTTCAAAAATATTGTTTATCACATTTGTCAAGTTGCGAATTTATTTCCGGAATATAAATATATATATATATATATATATATATATATATATATATATATATATATATATAGGGAGGAGCTCATGCGAGAACCACCTTTATTGTGAGAACCGCGAGAACCAATGTGAACACAACCTAAAATAGCTAAAAAAACCTAAAAAAACATAACCCCCACCCCCCCTCCCCAAAAAAACCTAAACCCCCCCCACCCCCCCCCCCCCAAAAAAAAACCTAACCCCCCCCCCCAAGCTAAATGCTAAAAACTAAAACCTAAAAAAAAAACCTAACCCCCCAAGCTAAAATGCTAAAAACTAAACCCCCAAAAAACCTAAAAAAATCTAAAAAAAATATAATTTTTTTTTTGAATTTTTTAATATTTTTTATGTTAAAATCGCTACTTTTAGAAGCCAAAATTTTTTTTTTTTGGCTTCGAAAAGTAGCGATTTTTTTATAAAAAATATTGAAAAATAAAAAAAAAAAATTTGTATGATTTTTAGCTATTTTTAGGCATTTTTGGTTGTGTTCACATTGGTTCTCGCGGTTCTCGCAATAAGAGGTGGTTCTCGCATGATCTTCTCCCTATATATATATATATATAGGTAGGGAGGGGCTCATGCGAGAACCACCCTTATTGTGAGAACCTTGAGAACCAATGTGAACACAACCTAAAATAGCTAAAAAAACCTAACCCCCACCCCCCAAAAACCTAAACCCCCCCCCCCCCAAGCTAAATGCTAAAAAAAACCTAACCCCCCCCCCCAAAAAAAAACCTAAACCCCCCTCCCCCACCCCCAAAAAACCTAAGCCCCCCCCCCACCCCCCACCCACCAAGCTAAAATGCTAAAAACTAAACCCCCAAAAAACCTAAAAAAATCTAAAAAAATAAAAAAAAAATCTAAATTTTTTTTTTGATTTTTTTAATATTTTTTAGGTTAAAATCGCTACTTTTCGAAGCAAAAAAAAAAATAAAAATTTAAAAAAAAAATTTTTTAATTTTTTTTTTTTGGCTTCGAAAAGTAGCGATTTTAACCTAAAAAATATTAAAAAAATCAAAAAAAATATTTTTGTGTGATTTTTAGCTATTTTTAGGCATTTTTGGTGTGTTCACATTGGTTCTCGCGATTCTCACAATAAGAGGTGGTTCTCGCATGATCTTCTCCCTATATATATATATATATATATATATATATATATAGTTCAAAGTGTCCGTTGTCCGACTCGTCCAATATTTGGGTATAACTTATATATTTATTTTCTTGTGATTTTTGTAATATTTCATATTACAATTTTTAGCATTTTGTTGTGATATATTATTTTCAAGTTTCTTAATTTTTAGTACAACTAATACAAGCAATATACATGTAGCATATAATTTTGTGACTTCTAAATATATATTTTCCTAAATATATACTTAGTCATTTTTATTTTTGAAAATCAACCTTCAATACTTGTAATTTTTATAACAAAAATTATGCTTTAAATTTTATATTTAAAACCATGATAAAAAATTTACTTATAAACACTTGTTTAAAAATATTTTTCTAAGTGTTGAATTTTTACAAAAATTTTGCCGTAGTTTCCCGTGAAAATAGAGGTTTCCATGCTTACTAGCATATCATTTTCTTTTCAAAAATTCATCATCAATCATCAATAATATTCTACAACTAACCATGAGCCATAAACATGCACTTTTAGAAGATGGTATGAACTTGAAGATTTATAAAATCTTGTAGTAATTTAACATGATGTTTAACAAGGTTTAATAATACTAGAAACATGATTCTTATTTCATAAAAATCATTCTTACAAGATTTCATTCTTTACAACTTATGACACACTTTTACAAAAATTCATCTTCTTGAATTTTTCATTTTTTCCATACATCAAGTATTCCATTTTAACACATAAAACATGTTTACTTTCTTTCAAAAACCAAATCATGTTAAATCTTGAAGTAAACTTTGTTTTCTTGAAACTTTTATCTTTGAAATCTTATATTTTTAAGACTTACAACTTGTAAGAATCATCATCCTACACAAAATCAAGTTCATCTTCAAGTTCACACTTAACATAAAGGATGATCAACATAGATCTTTCAAGATTCATCCTCATACTTGCTAGATCATGTTTTAAATCATCATATAGCAAGCTTTTATGTAGTGATCCATACCATACATTCATGAAATCAACAAACAAGTTTATCACATACACTTAAACAACATAGATGTTCATGATTTCAAGCTTTATGTTTATGTTCATGTTCTTGTTTTGGTGTGATTCTTTAAATCTTTAGTTACTAAATACTTTAACCACTAAAATCAAGTGTAAAAAAAAGATCAAGAGAGCTTACTACTAGCACAAGGGCTAGGGAAGAACAAGATGAAGAAGAAAAGAGGTGGGTAATAGCTCCACAAGATGGTCCTTCAAGTCTCCTTGCTTGCAACCTTCCTAAGTAGCTTTGATACACCTTAGAATGTGCTTAGATTGTACGGATATAAGCAAGAAAATGAAGGTGTTGAAGAGGGGTGCTTGGCCATGAGCTATGGAGGAGAAGATAAGGTTTGTGAGTTTGAATTTTGAGTGGCGATGATTATCATATTCTACAACTTACCATGAGCCATAAACATGCACTTTTACAAGATGGTATGAACTTGAAGATTTATAAAATCTTGTAATAATTTAACACGATGTTTAACACGGTTTAATAACACTAAAACATGATTCTTATTTCATAAAAATCATTCTTACAAGATTTCATTCTTTACAACTTATGACACACTTTTACAAAAATTCATCTTCTTGAATTTTTCATGTTTTCCATACTTCAAGTGTTCCATTTTAACACATAAAACATGTTTACTTTCTTTCAAAAACCAAATCATGTTAAATCTTGAAGTAAACTTTATTTTCTTGAAACTTTTATCTTTGAAGTCTTATATTTTTAAGACTTACAACTTGTAAGAATCATCATCATACACACAATCAAGTTCATCTTCAAGTTCACACTTAACATAAAGGATGATCAACATAGATCTTTCAAGATTCATCCTCATACTTGCTAGACATGTTTTGAATCATTATCTAGCAAACTTTTATGTGGTGATCTACACCATACATTCAAGAAATCAGCAAACAAGTTCATCACATACACTTAAACAACTTAGATCCTCATGATTTCAGGCGTTATGTTTATGTTCATGTTCTTGTTTTTGTGTGATTCTCTAAATCTTTAGATACTACATACTTTAACCACTAAAATCAAGTGTAAAAACAAGATCAAGAGAGCTTACTACTAGCACAAGGGCTAGGGAAGAACAAGATGCAAGATGAAGAAGAAAAGAGGTGGGTAATAGCTCCACAAGATGGTCCTTCGAGTCTCCTTGTTTGTAACCTTCCTAAGTAGCTTTGATTCACCCTAGAATGTGCTTAGATTGTATGGATATGAGCTAGAAGATGAAGGTGTTTAAGAGGGGTGCTTGGCCGTGAACTATGGAGGAGGGGATAAGGTTAGTGAGTTTCAATTTTGAGTGGCGATGATTTTGATATTCTACAACTTACCATGAGCCATAAACATGTACTTTTACAAGATGGTATGAACTTGAAGATTTATAAAATCTTGTAGTAATTTAACATGATGTTTAACATGATTTAATAACACTAAAAACATGATTCTTATTTCATAAAAATCATTCTTAGAAGATTTCATTATTTACAACTTATGACACACTTTAACAAAAATTCATCTTCTTGAAATTTTCATGTTTTGCATATATCAAGTGTTCCATTATAACACATAAAACATGTTTAATTTCTTTCAAAAACCAAATCATGTTAAATCTTGAAGTAAACTTTATTTTCCTGAAACTTTTCTCTTTGAAATCTTATATTTTTAAGACTTATAACTTGTAAGAATCATCATCCTACACAAAATCAAGTTCATCTTCAAGTTCACACTTAACATAAAGGATGATCAACTTAGATCTTTCAAGATTCATCCTCATACTTGCTAGATCATGTTTTAAATCATCATCTAGCAAGCTTTTATGTGGTGATCTACACCATACATTCAAAAAATTAACAAACAAGTTCATCACATACACTTAAGCAACTTACATCTTCATGATTTCAACCTTTATGTTTATGTTCATGTTCTATTCTTTAAATCTTTAGTTACCACATACTTTAACCACTAAAATCAAGTGTAAAAACAAGATCAAGAGAGCTTTTACTACTAGCACAAGGGCTTGGGAAGAACACGATGCAAGATGAAGAAGAAAAGAGGTGGGTAATAGCTCCACAAGATGGTCCTTCAAGTCTCCTTGCTTGCAACCTTCCTAAGTAGCTTTGATTCACCTTAGAATGTGCTTAGATTGTATGGATATGAGCTAGAAAATGTAGGTGTTGAAGAGGGGTGCTTGGCTGTGAGCTATGGAAGAGAGGAGAAGGTTTGTGAGTTTGAATTTTGAGTGGTGATGATTATGTGAAGTGATCTTTGGTTTTTAACAAGTTACTTCCAAGATATGTTTACACAATGGTTTAAGTGTTTGATATCTTCACAACATTCATAATAAAATAATCAAGAAAATGGGGGTATGGGACCCCTATGTTGACCCTCACCATATGGGGGGGGGGGGTCTTGGTTAGTTTCCAACTATTAGTTACATGTTAGTTAAGTTTTAAGTGTTCTAGTTAGAGGTTTAAATGTGTTTAGGTGTTTTAAGATGTAATATTGTGTTTATTGGTGATAACTAGCTTCATGATGTTAAAACAATGTTTCTATTTCAATTTTGGTGTTTCGGGTAGTGTCCAGTTGTTCGTTTGGTTACCGGTTTGTTAAGGTGCTGAATTGCGTAGTTTAGTGTATTATGAGATAACTTTTATGACAGTTTTCATTCCCAACACTTTACAAGTTATTCTGGACAATTAAACCTTATTTATGCATTATGTTTTGATGTTAAATTGCTGAATTTTACTGAATTCTACAGAATTTTGCAGTTAGAGTGTGTTTAGTGCACTTTTTGGTGCTTAATCGTCACTTGGAAGGCAGTTTTATAACCCCTACTTTCCTACATAGAGTTCTAGTGTAAACTATGGTTCCAGGACTCATTCTTTGTCCTAGCATGATGTCTGTCTGAGTACTGAACTCCCGTCAGTACTTCTAGTTTATCTGATAACTGTGTTAACTTTGTTCTTTGCACTAACTGAACTGTTCCGATTGCATTTAACAATGATAAGTAACATGCAACATGTAATGTATTTGTGAGTTCTTTGAAAGTAAATCATGCAATCATTCATATCATAAATTCATCATACACAACCATATATTACAAGTTACTGTTCACATTGTACGAAAATTACATGGAAAAGTGTCATTTGTCTCACGTGTGTCCAAAAAAGACTAAAACGAATGAGACATCGTCGCTTAAAGTGTTGTGTTTGAAGATAAAAAAAACTATGAAAGGATAGGAATTTGTCCTACATAGGAGGAATGTGGAACCTCAAAAGTGTTTATAAGCGTGTGTCCTAAACGTGGGCGATGGGTGTAATGTGAGGATTTTATTATCAATTTGCACTTCGAATCACTGGGGGCCGGCTTTAGGTTTTTGAAGAGTGATTTAGGGTCAACAACACTAACTTGCTTCTGATGTGTGGATTGATAAGTATTAACAATACTAGCTTGGAAATTGATGTTGGTCATTTGCTACTGACGAGTAGGCACAATTACTACTAACGAACCAAGGTTGGCTAGACTAATGACATAGCTCAGTAGCTAGAAGTGGCTATCAAGGGTTTCCACTGATGCGCATTGGCGTAGCTTAGTAGGGGTGGGAGGGGGCGGTCGACCCATCGAACTCTTCACTTAGTAGTGGAGAATATGTAGTTTTTGTATATAAATGTTTGGGTATATACGTCTTTTACCCCCCGGTTTTATAGAAATTTTTGGGTATATACGTTTTCGACCCTCGGTCGGAAATCTCAAGCTTCACCACTGCTGATGCGCAATAATAGAAAGTTGCTATTGTTTGGTTTCTACTATTGGGCTGCAGAAGGAAGTTGGTACTACTTGGTTACCAATTATATGGCCATAAATAAGAAATTGCTATTATCTGGGTTGGTCACTTGTTATTGATGAGTAGGCACAATTACTGCTAATAGAGCGAGATTGGCCAGACTTATGATTTCTGTCAGTAGTAGTAAGTGGCTATCAAGGGTTCCTATACCGATGAGAAGCAGTAAGAAGTTGGTATTGTTTGGTTTATACTATTGAGTAACATGAAGTTGCTACTACTCGGTTACCACTGATGAGCAACAACCAGAAGTTGTTATTCAGTTACTACTGATGGACAATAGTAAAAAACAAAATGTCTCACAATATCAAGTAGTTACTGCTGATGATTAAACTTATTAAATCGTCATTCAAGTTGTTTAGTATAATATAACTTATGTGTTTAATTTAGTTGAAAGATCCGGGGGTCTCAATTTTGGTAGAGAAAGAAGGTACCAACTTATTTGAAGAGGATCTAGAACAAAACTCTTTTAGAGACTTTGTATGCCCTCATATGTACTCAAAACCTCACAGACTCTCCAATAAACACAACAAAAATTTCCAGCAACAAGTAAATACTCTTATCAAGTGAATTTCAAGCTCGGTGATCATCTCCAATGGTACAATGATTATTTCCTCCTGTTACACCCTAGGAAACATTTTCATGAGCGGAAAAAAGTTGTTTTAAGGAACCATATCAAATAGTATTTGTATGTCAATAAAAATGAAATGAGTTTTTATAACTTAGTGTTATTTTGTGTGATATAAAATAAATCACTAACACATGACAAGGCCTGTTAAGGCTCAAAAGTGTATTAATTATGATACGTAAGTTATTAATACCAAAATGACTTGCTATAAATTAAGGTGAGTTTGTATAACCAAAAGAAACTCACTACAACTTGGTAATACATAGTAAGGCTCATTAGCGTATCTATCATCATACACTTTGCATTGACACCGACATGATTTCTTATGACCTAATTCAACTTTATGTAACATGAAGGAACTCATTAACACATGACAATGACCATCAATGTACTAAATTACATACACATGTTAGTAATATCAAATGACTTCTTATAACCTAATGCGACTTTGTGTAACCTAAAACAACTCACTAAGAAATGAGAAGTCCCATTAAGGGCCATGGGTGTACTACCCACCGTATACATGCCATTAACAATTAACTAATAATACATGGCAAGACCTATTGTGGCATGTCGGTGCATACATTCCTAAAACAAATTAGTTATTTAGATGATGTTTAAAATGAAAACATATAAGTTAAATGTTAAGTTTAGATACCTAGGGTGTGGTTCTAGAGTGAACGCTAGTGTATTTGCGAACTAAGTGAACAAATCCCGGCTATTTATTTACACACGTGTATGGCTAGGATTTCATCATCAAATCGTAAAATACACTTGTGTATTTCATCATCAAATCGTAAAATACACTTGTGTATTTCATCATCGATTCCTGGCCATTGATTTACACACGTGTATGGCCAGGATTAGTTCGCTTAGTTCGCAAATACACTAGTGTTCACTCTTGAACCTAATACTAGATACCTAAATGTTCATATACTATGCATACTATTTTTCAAAATGTTAGGCCCTCGTGACCTCCTTGGACCAATGATGAACAGAAAACATTGCACTTGATTCAAGAGGTAAACAAAAATATAAAAGAAAGTGTAGAAGAAACCCTATTATTAATCATCCGTCAACACAGATTCTTAACCGAAAGAGTATACGCCTTCGACAATCTGGTTTAGGCCACAAAGACCTAAACCCACACTTTCTCTCTTGAAGCTCTTTCTCTCTCTCTACAACACTCTCTAAACTCCAAAGTCTAACTATTACAATTTATAAAACATATATATAGAGAAACACATGAAATTCGAAACTTATAACTTTCAGACTATCTTTATACTACGGAACACACACAGTTTAGGGTAACCACATTTCCCCTGAACATACTCATACTAACAAATAATCTGGAAGTTCATATATAGAAATAACCCGAAACTTCATGTTCAATGGTGTCCGGGTTTCATTCCTTTTCCGGATAATCTCTAAGCTTTAAGTTGTTCTTTGACTTGGGTAGACTTGTTTGACCAGAATTGATAAGGCCACACTTACCATGCATGTTACTGCACTTGCACTTTTATCACAAAATTGTTAGAAACAACCCAAAATGTGCTCTCCCTAGGGCCACAAATGGTAAGGGTTGAAATGAGAAGGGAAGAGGATGCCCATGCACTTCCCATTCCAAGTAGCTCGGGTCGTTTATATCCCTAGGCACAACGATGAAAATGTAGTTGAAGGTTGAGTAAAGGCAGTTCTGGATCGTCATCTAGGTGGGAAACCAGTCGTTCATCTATAGGTGGTCCCATTTGTTCAGTATCGAGGTGTAAAAACTATGTAAAGTGGGAGAGAGGCTTGCTCGGAATAAGTCTAGTAACAACATATATGTATAATTGGTCTAGAACTCTAGAGTCGCATTTAGAGTTGTTGGAATGGCAGGAATACCAAGACATTTTGGCCTTGGTGGTTCTATAAAAAAAGACGAGTGGAAATGGTTGGGTGATGACGAAGGAAGCTTCTCGGTTAAATCTGTCAAAAAAAAAAAAAAAGGAGGGTAGGGGAGGTGATTCGGTTCTGGACTTCAAGTGGTGTAATTGGGTTCCTCTTAAATGTAACATTATGGCTTTGAGAGTTAATCTTGATAGGTTAGCTACTCGGAAACCTGAGGAAAATACATGTGAATATTCCGCCGGACCTATGTTTATTTTGTGAGGAACATGTTAAACTCATAGAACATCTATTTACAGCTTGCATGTTTTCGAATAGGTTATGGATGAGTTTTAGTGCTTGGTTTAGTTTGCCTCCGCTTTTTGTCTTCGCATTCAAAGATCTTATGGAAGCTAGCAGTTATTTTCAATTTGGGAAGAAAGCGAAGAAGATTCTCCATGGTCTTGTATTAATTACATGTTGGTGCATTTGGAAATGAAGAAATGGTATGACTTTTCAATATAAAATGTAGCCCACAGATATTTTAGGGGTAGTCAAGAGGTTTCATGTGGTTAAAAAATAGGTCTTCTCTTAAATCCATCCGTTGGGAAGATGGGTGTAATTTCCTTTGTATTTGCTGTAATTGTTTTCCTCTTGCATGCTTTGGTTGAGGAAGTGTTGTATTTGTTGGCCATTTTTCCATTTGAGTCAAGAGTGTGTTTTAGTGAAGTTTAGTTTTTAAAAGAAGAATAGCAAACATGAGTTTACCGACTTTACCGCAAGATAACTCTTCCCAATTTAAGCTAAAATTATTTCTTGCTATATTAACTAAAAACATAATTTGTTTCTTATTACAAATTTGATGGTATTTAACGATAAATATTTTTATTTATAATACTTATTTTATTATTTGGAATGTGTTATTACATGTACAAAATATAAAAAATATTTTCTATTACCTACCTATTTTACTCGAAAAATAAAATAAAAAAGGAAACGTGTTAGCCCACGAACTATTGCTATGGTATCTCTAAAACAATGTCTTTTTTTTTTACCGCGACTTTCTTGTATTAGGTTTATCGTACTCTTCAAATTGAAGAGTCTCGTTGCCCTACTCCTGTCAGACCATGCTATCTTAACCGGGCTCACGCTGGCTTAAGAGTTTGGCTTGGGTATTTCCTCGGGAAACCATACCGCCGGCTGCCACTTGACAGTCATTGTGCCACCA
This sequence comes from Helianthus tuberosus, assembly GCA_030545235.1. NCBI lineage: Eukaryota > Viridiplantae > Streptophyta > Magnoliopsida > Asterales > Asteraceae > Helianthus > Helianthus tuberosus. The sequence goes on along the minus strand of CM060399.1, from coordinate 170,999,117 downwards.
CAAGAGCAGAACTCTTTGGCGTAACACATGGTGGGACGAAAACCCGGGTGGGCTTAGGATAAAGCCTGCCTCTGCAAGGAGGCTAAGCTCTATCTATTATTGTCTTATCCACCAAAGTGACACAAGTGGGGATTGAACTTGGGTTTCCATTAGAGAACCCAAGTCTCCCAACTATTTATGTATATAAATGTTCGCATGTTGTTAATCAATGATTTTATATAAAGTAATGCTAAAAATATTCCCGTGTATCATACGATCTCCTTTTTACAACTCTAATCACGATCTTATCTCAAGATTTGTCAAATGAAGTTTAATATTGCACATTTTTTATGTTATGGAACAATTTGAAGTAATTGACTCAATATATCCTATTGGATTAGCATAAAAACGGGATAGATGATACTTGAAAGGGACAATAGAACAACCAACTTAATTAGCATATAAACTAAATCAAATCAACTTTTCTTACTAAAAACTAATCTAAATTTTCTCTCAAGAGTTTGCGTTTCTTGCACTTACAAGATGGCTAGCGAAACCACAGCAACGACTCGACTCAGTCTGCGACCACCAACCTCCGGAAATCTCATGACAATCCTTAATATTGATGGCGGAGGCATACGCGGTATCATCCCCGGTGTCATTCTCCAGTACCTTGAATCAGAACTTCAGGTATAGCGTATCTTTGTAGTCTCTAAATAAAGCGGCAGTAATTATTGATTTATGGAGTTGAATAATTGCAGGCGTTAGATGGCGAGGAGGCGAGGCTAGCCGATTACTTTGATGTTGTTTCTGGAACTAGCACTGGTGGTCTAATCACAGTCATGCTAACGGCCCCAAATGAGAACAATAGACCTTTGTACGCTGCTAAAGACATTGTTCCATTTTATGTTGAGAATTCTCCCAAAATTTTCCCACAAGTTGGGTAAGATAAAATTTAAGTAAATATATGATGCAATGTTTTTACCAGATTTTGTCTTTTAATGTTCTTTTGGTGCATATTTAGAGGGCCATTTGCTGGAATTATAAAGTTGTTGAAGACATTGGTAGGACCAAAATACAACGGAAAGTACCTTCAAAGCCTAGTGAAGAGCTTACTAGGAACCACAAAGTTGAGTCAGACATTGACTAACGTTGTAATCCCTACTTTTGACATCAGGGATATGCAACCTGTAATCTTTAGCTCCTTTCAGGTACGTCGTGTACATTTTTATTCTAGATCTTTTTATTTGTTTACACAATAGGGTTTCTATAACATATTGGAATGAATAAATAACTTAATTTTTACTATATATCGTCATTTTTTTCTACACACCTACGTATCACTTAGAGGCATCTCTAAGAATTCATGTATCTTGTTCGATCTCGAAAAAATGTATCATTCCATAATGTTCTATTATTATGTTTTAAAATCAAATGTGTATTGGGCTCACTAACCTAATGTCAATGCTCTATCTTCTAAACCATAAAAATTGTTTTGTAAATGTGCCTATCTTGGAATTGGCATGGATATATTATTTAAAAAAAATTAACATACATATATACACACACACATATATAGAAAAAGTATAGCATACAATATGCCTTAACGTACGCTGCGTACGCGATGGCAAAATCGCAGGTTATGTCACCAAAAATGAAAATCACATGTTTCTAAAAACTTGAAAATCGCATGTACGTAAAAAAAAGGGAAATCGCATGTTCAAAAAAATCTCAAAATCGCATGTATAGCAAGAAAGTGAAATCGCATGTAAAAAAAAAGATAGTCGCATGTTAACCAAATTTTGCATGTTGATGTCGAATCTCGTACGCAGCGTACGTTAAAGCTTTTTGTAACCGGCCTATATATATATATATATATATACACACACACATATATCGGACTTTTATAAAAAAATATGTGTCCCTCGAAATCACAGGCCCTGTGCGGTAGTCCTCACCACACACCCTCGTCAGCTCCCATGGTACCACCTAATTAACCTTGCGCTATCTCTCGTCAAAAAAAAAAAAAAAAAAAATAGTATTTTTATTAGAATAATGTGATGCGGTTTCATTAATTTGTTGATTATATTGCACAAACTGTTTGTGGTTTTAGACTTTTATTAATTATTTAAAAAGTATCAAGTATTTTTATTGCAATTTATTATTGGGATATGTGGATGATATATAAGTTGCAGATGATTTAATATTAATGAATAAATGGCTGTTTGAAGGTTCCAAGGGAGCCAAGTATTGATGCGCAATTATCGGACATCTGCATCGGGACATCAGCGGCACCTACTTACCTCCCGGCTTATTATTTTCAGAACGGTGATAGAGAGTTTAACCTTATTGACGGTGGCGTTGCTGCTAATAATCCGGTAATTAGTAATACAGCCATAATGTACAACTTTTCATGCAAAATTACTCTTTATGAAGGGAGGGCATTTATTTACTCATAGATGATATGCAACTAATGTTTTCAAAATTTGGATACCGGTCGCTTTACCGGTTTAGTTGGGTAACATTAAATGAAAAACTTAAATATAACATAAAATAGGAAAATGATTTTTGTGTTGGTGTGAATTTGCTATTTAATAAAACCTAAATACTTAAATAAACAAATCAGTCTAGACTCCCGAGTACTAGATACATATAATAAAATTTAGAATTTGAAAGGAAAAAATATTTAAAAATAAAAACTTAAACTGAGAGCATTCAAAATTAAGGCTTAACTAGATCAGTTTCATGGCTGGTTTCAGTCCAATATATTCAATTCTTCAAAATACTTTATGCAACTCTTCGTGAAGAAAGTAAACTCCAGATAAAATATATATTACATCTTGCATATTGGTTGCAAGTTGCAACGGTTTATGAACATATAAGTGTAGAAATTTTCTTGATTGGGGCAGCTATTTACTTGTGCAGTACATCAAGTATAATTATATCTTTCTACATGGTCTATACACATATTATTGAAAGAATTATAACCTAAAAGACTTGTTTTGCAATTCTAAATTTAATTCTTTTTTAAAGACATTTATTATAATGTTTTATATGTTTGATATATAAATTAACACCTATATATGTGCAGAATGGAGATTAATAAATAAAAGATCTACAGTTTCATTATACCAAATTAATATGATATTTGTACAAACTATTATACAACTTTATGTACTAATTAAGATGGAATGTAAAACCATGAACGTACACTCTTGTGGTTCGATTGGCAGTCTTTGGTTGCAGTAGGGGAAGTGACAAGGCAAATTCTGAAAGAGGATCCAAACTTCCCTGCAATCTCGCCCTTCGAATATGATCGATACCTCTTGATATCAATTGGGACGGGCACGCAGAAGCAGACACCGAAATTTGATGCGAAAATGGCTGCCAAATGGGGAGTAATCGGGTGGTTGACTAACCAAGGTTCAGCCCCGTTGATAGAAGCTTTCACGGAAGCAAGTGCCGATTTAGTTGTTATGCACAACAACATTGTTTTTGAAGCCCTCAATTCTGTTGATAACTATCTTCGCATTCAGGTACGGTTCACTCATCTAAGACATGCATATCATTGGGTTAACGAAAGATTAAATTTTTACTAAGGGAAAAAATTAACTCAAATTGTTTAATTTTTTAATTGACAATCTATATATATAGGATTATAGTAAAATGAAAACTTATACGAGTTATGAGAACTTATAGAACTCGTCCTTACAAAAGTTTTTTTTTTTTTTTTTAAAAAAACATATCAAAAATCCTAAAAAAAATCAACTTTTCAAAAAAAAAACAAAAAAAAAAACTAAAAGACTAATTTGTTTTTCATGTACGGAAGCCGTAAATGCTATAAGGAACCGAAAAACACTACTTCGAAAAAAATTTTAAATTTTTTTACAGCAATCTTTTCTAACATTTTAATTTATGAGTGTATGAAAAAATTGGGGGCAAAACTACCACGAGAACGCTGAGTTCTCTAAGTTCTCACAATTCAGAAGGAATTTCCTTTGATCTTGATCCTATATATATATATATATGTGTGTGTGTGTTTAAATTTGTATTTCTTACATACAAATATATGTAATTATGTATAAAAACTATTAAATTTATTTGTTGATGTGTTTTTAAATTTTTTAATCACTTAGTTTTTATATGTGAATAATACAACCTACACATGATTTGCACATGTGTAGTTGTATATATAAACAAAATTTGTTTATATTTTTGCTTTGAACTTCAGGAGAGACATGCAATTTCTATCTTTTTTTTTATTCGTGAAAAAAAGTTACAATAAAACACTGAATTATTTATTTTGTTTTATATGTTATGCTAATATTTAGTATTTAGTGTTTCGCATATATCTTCACACACAAATATATACGAGTATACGTTTATTTTAGAATTAATAATATGTTTAGAACCATTAGAATCACTTGTAAATTTTGTTTTACATTTAATATACAAGGTAGTCACATAAGATTTTACAACACTATTTTTCTGGATTTCTCACATCGAACAATCAATGCACTAGAGTGGGGCAGGTTTTAGCAGTTCTCAGGGTATGTTTGGCATGGAGCTTTTAGGAGCTTCTAGCTTTAAGCTTTTAAGAAAAAGCTCATACTCAATAAAAAGTCTTGTTTGGTTGAAGAAGCTTTAAGCTTTTAGGTTAGGAGCTTGAAGCTTTTGGTTGAACGCTACTACTAGTAGCGTTTAGAAGGAGCTACAAGCTTTTAGGGAAAAAATGACTATTTTAACCTCTAAAAATAGGAAACTTTTTAATGTATCAACTTTCTAAATTTTTAGTTATGTCCATTTTGGTCATTTTATACATTTTATTAAAAGCTCCAGCTACTCTACCAAACACCAAATATATCTAAAAAGCTACAGCTACTAACTACCAGCTACAGCTACCAGCTTCCAACCACCAGCTACCAGCTTACAGCTTCCAGCTAGCAGCCACCAGCTACTTTTGCCAAACATACCCTCAATGTAATAGCGATCCTCAAAAGAATACTATATATACAGTGGCGAACCTTGAGATTTCCGACCGGGGGTCGAAAACGTACATACCAAAATTTTCTATAAAACCGGGGGGTCAAAAACGTACATACCCAAAAATTTCTATACGAAAACTACATACTCTCCACTGACGAGCGAAAAGTTCGGGGGGTCGGTCGCCCCCACCCGCCCCTACAAAGCTACACCATTATATATATATGTACATTACTAGAAAAGAGCTTAATTTCCTATGAAAAATTTCCGATGCAATTATTTTCGGTGCAAACTCCTAACATTTTTTATGCATTTCCTACGAGTTGTATGATACTGGTCGGTAAGGTTATTTCTATTGGATATTCGATGTGGTAAGACTAGCTTGCAGTTAAGGGTGAGCAAAACACCCTTCATAAAGTCGAACCTAAATAATTAGAACTGTGTTATAGAACCTTATAAGTCATAAGGGTCGGTATGTGGTTTCGATATTTCACAATTACAAGGTTCCGGGTCACTTTTAGGTAAAACACACTGTTATCATTTAGGAACCCCGAGAACCTTTAAAAAGTAAATTTAAAACCCGCAGTTTGTTTAGGCCTTTGAATAAAACAGATACACGTGCCTTAGAGATTTCCAATTCCACTAAGGGACTGTTTGGTAGCCTCTGAATGGTCATTAAGAGGCTACCTCTTAATGGAACCATTAAGAATTTTACCAATGAGAAGGTAGAAGAATGTGACATGTGATGATTACCATTTAGAGGTTACCTCTTAAACATTCAGACTTGAGGTTACCTCTTATTCATTCAGAGGTTTTAAACCATTAAGAGGTAGCATCTGAATGGTTATTAAGAGGCTACCAAACAGTCTCTAACTATTCTCAAACCATATCTCATCAGCCATTCATATTCGATTTCAATCTTATCTTTATGTGGAAAGAAAGAACCGATCACCTCATTTTCTAATAAAAGTGGTTTTCATGCCAATACTAAGTTCACTATCGAGTTTTATTTTGTAGGGTAACTTTTTGATGTCCAGATAACATATATGTAGTGGGTTATTTAGTTTGTTCCCTATTTACAAAAAAAAAAAAAAAGTTCCCACCTATTAGACCCTTTAACTGACCCAGTAGACTCTTTAGGACCCGGAACCACATAGGCTTCTAAGATTTAGTCCATGATTCCTAATTTCATCAATAAAAGGGGTTTCGGTTCTAGAGGGTCTTGGTCAGGTCGGGTAGGTTCTGTTCCAACCCTTTGCACAACCCTATTTGCAGTAGATTAATCGTATAAATTACATGTTTATCAAAAAACAGGACGATGCATTGACAGGTGACTTGGCTTCGGTGGACGTAGCAACAAAGGAAAATTTAGATGGTTTACTGAAAGTCGGAGAAGCATTACTAGATAACCCGGTTTCCCGAGTGAATACCGATACCGGAATGGTTGAATCGGTCCCAAATGGTGGTACCAATCGTGAGGCACTGAAAAGGTACAACCTCATTGCATATATAATCGCACTTGCTACCCATGATAAAAATTCAAAGTTTAATATGGTACACCTCTTATAAATGCAGGTTTGCCCAACGACTCTCAGACGAACGTAAATTAAGGGAGGCAAATTATTCTAATGGGCAAGTGATTATGTGAATTCTTATTTTATTTGTATTTATGAAATTATATATTATTTTAAATTCACTATTGTGATGAATATTTAATTTATTGCTATTGTGTATTATATTAGTGTGTCAAATTGATCTTTTTAATTTCTGTTTATTTCTTGATGATACAATTGAAGGTCCATTAACGTCTTTACATCTTGACAGAATTGATATCTAAACCTAGAGTGAGGAATCCTCTAGATCAGACTAAAATAGAAAACGTGTAGAAGCAGATTTAACAATTAACCGATCTTTATTGATTATCAAAACTAGATGTTTTACAATTAACCTAAGATCGAAGAACACTTCTCTAATTCTTGTGGCTTCTCTCTATACGAATTCTCTGTTTCTCTCACACACTCTCTCTCTCTCTCTCTCTCTCTCTCCCTCTACCTCTCTGTAACAATGTTTTAAAGTGCTAACCTTAACCCTGATGCATAACAATGTTTATATAACACAAGACATGCATGTTGGCTTGGTTTCACACATGCCTACGAATTCGACAGGCCAAATTCGCCTACCACACCACAAATGTGGGTTTGGTTTAGCCACACTATTAACTAATTATACAAAGCTAAACCCGCTAACCTTTAATCGTTCACTAATTACAAGATATCGAAAGACCTAATTATATGAAGCTATTGACACAATATGCACCAACAGCAATCAAAAATCTTGTATTTATGTATGGAATAGTATTGGGGACAACTGTATCCACACTGATCATGCTTTCTAATGACGGGGTGGGTCAAAACCCATTTTCCCTCCCGTAATATTGGAAGTAAATAAATAATTACTCTATATAACACCAGACAAGGTGTAGGCATCCTCTTGTCACCATGTGAATAAACACAAAGTAAATAAGGTAGTGCATCTCCATAAACGAATAAGGAGGAGCCATCTTGTGACACCTGGGTCACTGCGGCCATCAAACAAATACCAAGCCAATGAAATATTGTATTTCATACTTGGGATCTGTATAATTATGTGTGTCTTTTGCACATATCAATTCTTGTTCAATTACAAGCTCTAAATCGCTTTCTGGAAGGTTATACGCGCACTGTTGCGTAAATATAACCAGTTTAATACAACGAACACTCCGGAATAGTGAAATAGGCTTAACATACCTTAAATAACCTTTACATAACTTAGAAATAAGTTTTGAAGGCTTTGGTATGGCAAAATCAAGTTAATTCGCTTACAGGGACTAAACTTGACAAACTGCGAAAGTATGACGATTCGTACTGGAACAGACATTCCGGAACATGACCATAAGTTAAACATACCATAAATATCCTTTACATAGCTTAGAAATAGGCTTTGAGGGGTTCGGTGTGCTAAAATAAACTTTTGAGTCATTCAGGGACTAAAAGCGTCAAAAAAGTGCATACGTTTGCACTTTCACGCATAACTTACGTTCTGAATACATCCGGAGATCCAAAAATTTATGTAAGAACTAAAATATTTTATTTTAGTGTTTGGCATAAGAAAAATCCATTCGTCACGCAATTTGGAATGTTTTTCGCGCTAATGCGCATGTCGTCGTAATTAAGCGAACATCGCGATCGTACGACCAAACGAACCGACATCCGGGATATTTTTGAGCATGTTTCATGTCCACAATGTTTAGGCATCATTTTAGGGCCTTAAAGTTGACTTAACGAGCCTTAAACATGTCGGAAATGGCCTTAATACACAACGGGGACTGAAATGGAAACTTTGGAAACTGTTGCTGATCATAAGGACCTTAGCGTGACACCTAGCCCCCTTGGCGTCACGCGAGGCCCTTTCAGATCAGAAAAAAGTCATTTTAATAGCTGTTAACAGCTGTTTAGCACTCCCAACTCAATTCCACTTGTTGTTTCCTGATGTTGGGGGGCCAATGTGATGTACATGAGGTTACCAACAAGTGTAGGGATGTGATTAAATCACGGTTTACGAGAAACGATCCTAACGGTGGTCCATTTCCTATAAATACCCACCAACATCACTTGCAAAACCCACACAAATCTGATCTCAAAGCTCTAAGTTGAAGCCATTACTTCATACCTGAGTTATTCGATCAAGTTTTACTAGCGGGGACACCTTGTAAGTGTTCCTTCATTCTTTTATCGCTTTTCTAGTCCGAAAGTCAAACTATGTTTGACTTTCTGCATTGACCGGTTTATGGTCAACGCGAAGTTCGTTTGAACTTCCTAACGTGAGCGTGATCACGATGGTTATAGTCTCTTGTGACTATACCTACTGATTACCACGTTATCTAGGCTCACTGACGAGTCGTAGTTTCGGCCAAAATGCGTGTTATTGCGTATTTTGTAACCAAACTACTTATAGGTATCAAAACCGTTTGTTTTGATACTAAATCTGTTTTCTAAGCTTAGTTAAGCATGTTTTAACATGCTTAGCTCGTCACTTTTAGTTTAGTGCTTATATAGGGTCATAAGGTAAGCGATCTAAACAATCGCTTATACTTTCGAACCCGACCCGTTTGGTCGATCATTAGGATCCGACTAAACACATTAGGTGACCATAGTATATAGGGAATAACCTTTCGAGGTTATACCTTATGGTCACGATGTTTAGTTAGTTGTATGATAGGTAGTATATATGCCTTAGGTAAATTACCAAAATACCCTTTTTACGCCAAAACCCATTTTAAGCATATGTAACATAACTTTTGGTATCTAAACTGATTTGGTAACCATATTAGACATATTAAGGCATATTTTACTTGTCATAGGACTAGTTAGGCGTTCCGAACGCGTTTTACGCGAACGACGCGTTAAAGTAGCATAAGCTACCTAAACGGGTCGTAATGGGTCGTAAGCACTTAGGTTAGGTTTCATTAAGTATGTAGGCTTTGTTAAACCATATTATAGGGGTTCTCATACTCATTTGGTTTACAAGCCCTCATTCTATCCGATCTTCCGAATTAGGTCCGGTATATTAACATAGTTACCTATATTAGGTGCCGTTTGATATCCGTGATCTCTAGCATTGTTTGGTTGTTACTCAAGGACTACTAACCAATCTCAAGTGAGTACATAGACCCCTCTTTTACTGTTTTCAAACTGTTTTGGTGTGAAACACATGTGCCGACTTGTTACTTTCGTGCTTTCCTGTTTTCACATCATATACTTGCTATGTTCATTAGTACATTTATAGTACATGATTTACATTACATTGTTTTGCTATGTATGTTTACTTAGCATACTTAGTACATTGTTTTACATTACATTTCATGCTATGTATGTCCATTGTGTGCATACTTAGTACATTGTTTTACATTACATTACATTTCATGCTATGTATGTCCATTGTGTGCATACTTAGTACATTGTTTTACATTACATTTCATGCTATGTATGTCCATTGTGTGCATACTTAGTACATTGTTTTACATTACATTTCGTGATATGTATGTCCATTGTGAGCATACCTAGTACATTGTTTTACATTACATTTTATGCTATGTATGCCCATTGTGCGCGTACTTAGTACATTGTTTTACATTACAATTTGTTGCATATGCTCATCCAGCATATGAACACATTATATTACATTATGTGAACCATTCGTATCTATTCAACCATGTGAACCATTTGACAATAGACATTTGACTATACCTAAACATTTCTACAAATGTTAAACATTACATCTTGATGGTTTGGTTTGAGTGAGTGATTTAAGTAACGAGGTGTGTGTAATATGATACAAGCATGGTGGATACGCCGCTGGTACTTCCTATATATAAGTGCTTGTATGGTATTACATATCGTAGCGTTATTTGAATCATTTCAATTTAAGACATATAACATTTTATACAATAACATACTTTTCACAAGACATTGTTTTACAAACAACCTATCTTATACAAACTCAGTTTACATGGTTATTCATTTAACCATACATTATTCTCTTATTCATACATATCATCTGAACTTATTGTTTTTCAAACGATTTACAAAACAAATCAATTTACAAGGTTCATGACTCAACTTTATTAAACATTTTCTTAAACTTACAAGTCATGAATCCTATTTTCACAAAACCTATGTATCTCACAGGCATTTTTATGCTGACGTACCTATTTTCACATGTGTTTTCAGGAGTTGATGCATAGGACTTATCGAGATACACTTAGGCAGACTTGGACCTTAGTGACAATAAAAGATGCAAGACTAGTTATTTATGTTATATTTCTTTGATTGTCAAGACATTGTAACTCTTTTAATCAATAAAACAATATTTCAATTTCCATGTGTTATGAAACAATGATTCTGTTACAACACTCCCTGACGTTTCCGTCACGTTTTGTTGTTTTACGTGGTTGGGGTGTGACAGAAAAGTTGGTATCAGAGCCCATGGTTATAGGGAATTAGGTTATTAGTAATGCTTTGACCTAGTCTATAACCTTCCTAGGAACCTAACGCGAGTTTTCTTGTGTTTAGTCATAAAAGAATACCGTCACCTATCCTTAGGCGACGACCACAACAAGAACATAAATTTCAAAACCGCTTTGAAAACTAATCATCTGTTCTAGGATGATTGATTACTAGGTTTTGAACCCTCTGTTATAAGGTTTTGAACCCCTTCGAGTTTTCAAAATCTCGTCAAAGTTTTGGGTCCTAAATAGTGTGAACACGTGCAAACTGGAAGAGTGAATGCCTGTACCCTGAGTTTTCTGTCTAAGGCTAGAGTGTTCGTACAAATCCACATAATCGGAGCAGTCACTCTTGCCTGGGAACTCTTGGGGTGAGTGTCCACTTATAGGCGAGCATGTCTTCGTGATACATTATGAGGACCTACTTGCTTGATTCAGCCTTTGTGTGTCGTTTGTTTGCTTCGTGGTTCAAACAAAGGACCATCACCCATGATTTTGGTCGGTAGTTATAACATCCTATTCTTACCCAATGCCATTTCATTTGTTTTCTCTCTTATTTTCCCCTTTTTAGAATGCCTCCACGACGCGAAAATCAGGTATCTATTGAGGAGCTAGCAGCTGTCATTACACAGCAAATGACTGCTGCAATCCCGAACATCGTTGCCCAATGTAACCAAGCCCTCAACAACAATAATGCCCCCTGCAACTTCAAGACGTTCACCTCGGCTAAGCCATCAAAGTTTTCTGGGTCTCAAGGAGCGACTGCACTTCTGCAATGGTTCGAGAATTTAGAGAGCACCTTCAGACATGTTCAATGTCCAAACGAGCGAAAGGTAGATTTCGCATCTAGTGTCTTTGAGAAACGAGCTTTGACATGGTGGAACGGTGTGATGAGAGATAGGGGTGCCGATGTGGCACTGGCCCAAACGTGGGAAGAGCTTCGAGCTCTGATGATGAAGGAATTCTGCCCTCGTCACGAGATCAGGGCCTTAGAAAGGGAATTCGACGATCTTAAGCAAGACAGCGGTGAACATCGAGCATACACTGATCGATATGAGGAGCTGAGCCTGTTATGTCCTACCATGGTTACGCCTTTGGATAAGGCAATCGAAAAGTACATTGATGGCCTCCCTGACTCAGTACAAGACATTATAACTGGTAGTAAACCCACTACAGTTAGACATGCCATTGAGCTATCTACAACCTTGACTGAATCTCAAATCAGGAAAGGTAAACTTTTTCGAAAAAGTGACAAGAAACCAATCGAGGAATCAAAGACCATGGATGAACAGACTGGATCCCCTAAGAAGTCAAAGAAGCGAAAGGCTTCTCAGAACTTCGCCATGGTTACTCACAATGATCAAGCCGTCCCCAACCAACCATCTCAATCCCCTGCTAGGAAGCCCTACAACGGAACTGCACCCTTGTGCAACCAATGTAGCCTACATCATCATGCTGGTGTGAAGTGCCGCACATGCCAAGCTTGTGGACTTGTAGGTCACACAGCGAGGGTTTGCCCAACAGCAACTGCACCAAATCAAGTTAACAACAATCCTGCCCAAGGTCGTTTTCTACCAGGTTCTTGCTTCAACTGTGGCGAGATGGGTCATTTCCAAAGAAATTGCCCAAAGCTTGCTAATGCAAATCCAGCACAGGGATGAGCATCTGACCGACCAGAAGACAACATCGTTTAGAAATAATCACGTCTTATGTATTATTTTCTTTTGTTGTCAAGGTCCATGAAACAGCTGTTATCATTGTTTATAAATAAATCTTTTATTTACATTGCAATATGTTTATTATGGTTGCATGAATAAACAACATATCCCCTACGATACCGACAATCAAGGAACCGTATTCCTTGAAGAACCAACTACCCCTAAATTTCTTCCATTGTATGATCTCTTGCGTTTTCCACGAAATTCCTAAGTACCTGTTTCTTCCAAGGAAAATGAAGTACAAAACGCCAAGTTAATAACAATCAATAACAAAATAACAATTTATGTGATTAAGTGCTTATGTGTTCATTTTTATGTTTTGTGTGATCCAAACTATGTTATCCAAATCCTCGTAGAATCTTCCATATCTTCGTATAAGGGATTCATGGTAGGATACCCAAAGGTACTATCTAAAATCCTTAATGGACTTCTACGTTGTAGTTAAGTCCCTTAGATTATAAAGTACTACTCCATAATTAGACCCCTTAAGTGGTCTAGTTAAACAGACTGATCCGAAAATCTGGTTAGGAATATCATGTGATGGTATAGCTGAAAGGACTCCTTGGTGGCCTAATTATAAAGATCATCTGTCGATCTAATTTAAAAGGACCCTATGGTAGTCTAGTCACCTTCATCACATGTTTGACTTTTCCTCCCCTAAACATTACAAGACAAACTGTGCAGGCTGTGCAAGGAATTACGTAATTATGGATGCATACATAATTATGGAATTTAGTGCACAGAAATCACAGCAAATTCTGTCATGTATCTAGAGTTAACCCAATTCATTTCCATTTCTGATGAAGCATCCGTTGAGGAAAAATGAACTAGCTATTCATTTTTCACTTCTGAAGAATATCCGTTGAGGAAATGAATATCCGTTTGTTTATCCTTTTCATTTCCGTTTCTGAGGAAGCAACCGTTGAAAATGACTCCGTCTGTTCATTTTCGTTTCTAAAGATTATCCGTTGAGGAAATGAATATCCGTTTGTTAAATCCTTCATTTCCAATTCTGAAGAATACCCGTAGAGGAAAATGACTCCGTTTGTTCATTTTCGTTTTGAAGATTACCCGTTGAGGAAATGAATATCCGTTTGTTTATCCTTTTCATTTCCGTTTCTGAGGAAGCAACCGTTGAAAATGACTCCATCTGTTCATTTTCGTTTCTAAAGATTATCCGTTGAGGAAATGAATACCCGTTTGTTAAATCCTTCATTTCCAATTATGAAGAATACCCGTTGAGGAAAATGACTCCGTTCGTTCATTTTCGTTCTGAAGAATATCCGTTGAGGGAAATGAATATCCGTTTGTTTAAATCCGTCATTTCCAATTCTGAAGAATACCCGTTGAGGAAAATGACAAGATTATGCCTTACATATCTTGATGGTTATTTAACACAAAGTCACAGACAGACTCCTACGAATAAATTTCGGGACGAAATTTCCTAAAGTAGGGGAGACTGTGACACCTGGGTCACTGCGGCCATCAAACAAATACCAAGCCAATGAAATATTGTATTTCATACTTGGGATCTGTATAATTATGTGTGTCTTTTGCACATATCAATTCTTGTTCAATTACAAGCTCTAAATCGCTTTCTGGAAGGTTATACGCGCACTGATGCGTAAATATAACCAGTTTAATACAACGAACACTCCAGAATAGTGAAATAGGCTTAACATAACTTAAATAACCTTTACATAACTTAGAAATAAGTTTTGAAGGCTTTGGTATGGCAAAATCAAGTTAATTCGCTTACGGGGACTAAACTTGACAAACTGCAAAAGTATGACGATTCGTACTGGAACAGACATTCTAGAACATGACCATAAGTTAAGCATACCATAAATATCCTTTACATAGCTTATAAATAGGCTTTGAGGGGTTCGGTGTGCTAAAATAAACTTTTTGGTCATTCAGGGACTAAACGCGTCAAAAAAGTGCATAAGTTTGCACTTTCATGCATAACTTACGTTCTGAATACATCCGGACATCCAAAAATTTATGCAAGCACTAAAATATTTTATTTTAGTGTTTGGCATAAGAAAAAATCCATTCGTCACGCAATTTGGATCGTTTTTCGCGTTTATGAGCATGTCGTCGTAATTAAGCGAACATCGCGATCGTACGACCAAACGAACCGACATCCGGGATATTTTTGAGCATGTTTCATGTCCACAATGTTTAGGCATCATTTTAGGGCCTTAAATTTGACTTAACGAGCCTTAAACATGTCGGAAATGGCCTTAATACACAACGGGGACTGAAATGGAAACTTTGGAAACTGTTGCTGATCAGAAGGACCTTAGCGTGACACCTAGCCCCCTTGGCGTCACGCGAGGCCCTTTCAGATCAGAAAAAGTCATTTTAACAGCTGTTAACAGCTGTTTAGCACTCCCAACTCAATTCCACTTGTTGTTTCCTGATGTTGGGGGGCCAATGTGATGTACATGAGGTTACCAACAAGTGTAGGGATGTGATTAAATCACGGTTTACGAGAAACGATCCTAACGGTGGTCCATTTCCTATAAATACCCACCAACGTGATGTACATGAGGTTACCAACAAGTGTAGGGATGTGATTAAATCACGGTTTACGAGAAACGATCCTAACGGTGGTCCATTTCCTATAAATACCCACCAACATCACTTGCAAAACCCACATAAATCTGATCTCAAAGCTCTAAGTTGAAGCCATTACTTCATACCTGAGTTATTCGATCAAGATTTACTAGCGGGGACCCCTTGTAAGTGTTCCTTCATTCTTTTATCGCTTTTCTAGTCCGAAAGTCAAACTATGATTGACTTTCTGCATTGACCGGTTTATGGTCAACGCGAAGTTCGTTTGAACTTCCTAACGTGATCGTGATCACGATGGTTATAGTCTCTTGTGACTATACCTACTGATTACCACGTTATCTAGGCTCAGTGACGAGTCGTAGTTTCGGCCAAAATGCGTGTTATTGCGTATTTTGTAACCAAACTACTTATAGGTATCAAAACCGTTTGTTTTGATACTAAACCTGTTTTCTAAACTTAGTTAAGCATGTTTTAACATGCTTAGCTCGTCACTTTTAGTTTAGTGCTTATATAGGGTCATAAGGTAAGCGATCTAAACAATCGCTTATACTTTCGAACCCGACCCGTTTGGTCGATCATTAGGATCCGACCAAACACATTAGGTGACCATAGTATATAGGGAATAACCTTCCGAGGTTATACCTTATGGTCATGATGTTTAGTTAGTTGTATGATAGGTAGTATATATGCCTTAGGTAAATTACCAAAATACCCTTTTTATGCCAAAACTCATTTTAAGCATATGTAACATAACTTTTGGTATCTAAACGGATTTGGTAACCATATTAGACATATTAAGGCATATTTTACTTGTCATAGGACTAGTTAGGTGTTCTGAACGCGTTTTACGCGAACGACGCGTTAAAGTAGCATAAGCTACTTAAACGGGTCGTAATGGGTCGTAAGCACTTAGGTTAGGTTTCATTTAGTATGTAGGCTTTGTTAAACCATATTACATGGGTTCTCATACTCATTTGGTTTACAAGCCCTCATTCTATCCGATCTTCCGAATTAGGTCCGGTATATTAACATAGTTACCTATATTAGGTGCCGTTTGATATCCGTGATCTCTAGCATTGTTTGGTTGTTACTCAAGGACTACTAACCAATCTCAAGTGAGTACATAGACCCCTCTTTTACTATTTTCAAACTGTTTTGGGGTGAAACACATGTGCCGACTTGTTACTTTCATGCTTTCCTGTTTTCACATCATATACTTGCTATGTTCATTAGTACATTTATAGTACATGATTTACATTACACTGTTTTGCTATGTATGTTTACTTAGCATACTTAGTACATTGTTTTACATTACATTTCATGCTATGTATGTCCATTGTGTGCATACTTAGTACATTGTTTTACATTACATTACATTTCATGCTATGTATGTCCATTGTGTGCATACTTAGTACATTGTTTTACATTACATTTCATGCTATGTATGTCCATTGTGTGCATACTTAGTACATTGTTTTACATTACATTTCGTGATATGTATGTCCATTGTGAGCATACCTAGTACATTGTTTTACATTACATTTTATGCTATGTATGCCCATTGTGCGCGTTCTTAGTACATTGTTTTACATTGCAATTTGTTGCATATGCTCATCCAGCATATGAACACATTATATTACATTATGTGAACCATTCGTATCTATTCAACCATGTGAACCATTTGACAATAGACATTTGACTATACCTAAACATTTCTACAATTGTTAAACATTACATCTTGATGGTTTGGTTTGAGTGAGTGATTTAAGTAACGAGGCGTGTGTAATATGATACAAGCATGGTGGATACGCCGCTGGTACTTCCTATATATAAGTGCTTGTATGGTATTACATATCGTAGCGTTATTTGAATCATTTCAATTTAAGACATATAACATTTTATACAATAACATACTTTTCACAAGACATTGTTTTACAAACAACCTATCTTATACAAACTCAGTTTACATGGTTATTCATTTAACCATACATTATTCTCTTATTCATACATATCATCTGAACTTATTGTTTTTCAAACGATTTACAAAACAAATCAATTTACAAGGTTCATGACTCAACTTTATTAAACATTTTCTTAAACTTACAAGTCATGAATCCTATTTTCACAAAACCTATGTATCTCACAGGCATTTTTATGCTGACGTACCTATTTTCACATGTGTTTTCAGGAGTTGATGCATAGGACTTATCGAGATACACTTAGGCAGACTTGGACCTTAGTGACAATAAAAGATGCAAGACTAGTTATTTATGTTATATTTCTTTGATTGTCAAGACATTGTAACTCTTTTAATCAATAAAACAATATTTCAATTTCCATGTGTTATGAAACAATGATTCTGTTACAACACTCCCCGACGTTTCCGCCACGTTTTGTTGTTTTACGTGGTTGGGGTGTGACACATCTCCTCGTAAGCAATACAACAGCTGTAAGGCGCGAAGATCGAGCCGAGTTAGAAGTCTCATAAGTCAAAGACAAGACCAATTAATAAGACACAAGGAGGCAATTCAAGATTAGTTGCTATCAGCAAGAGTGGAGTCAAAGGATTACCCAAAATGGTATAGAACAGAAGAACATAGCTCTGGAATAAAGTAAAGGACCTTGCTACATTTCCTCTCCCGGAAATGTCACAGGTCCACTTACAAACAAAGGAAGGCACATGTTCCTTATAAATACCCAGCCATGGAGACATTGAAAGACACTTTAGATGCAAGACTCACACATACTTGCAAACCATTCTCTACTTTACTTTTCCTTTGTAATTTAGCATACTTCTCCTTTGTAATTTTGTTATACTTTTCCAATTGTAACATTTACTCCTTGTTTTTATTCATACCACTTAGCCTTGGTTCTCCCAAGGTTAAGTGCTTCATTATATCACTAATACAAACTTTATTACTGATATGAGCAAAAATTGTATGTAACGCATCGTATTTTCGTATCTTTATCCATATTTGTATTCTATTTTTCGAGGCGTTAATCATAATAAATTATTGTATACATACTTGTATTTGTACAATCAATCATTTAAATATATGATTTCTTTTACGAAACCGAAAAGCTTTAAAGATTTTTAATAATTTTTAGGAATTTTTCTAGCTTAGCTCCCTTTTGTAAAAAGTACGTGTTTTAATCCATAGTAAATAAAAAAAACGAATAGTGCCGTGAATAGTGCCATACGGAGATTTATACCCATTTTCCACCTCTTTTCTTCTCCAATCACGTTTTCCACCTCCTTCAATCACCCTTTCCACCTCCATTCTCCATTATAATTATTTTTTTATTTATTTATCTTTTCCATTTATTTTTTTATTATCTCCACCAATCACCTACCACCTTCTTCACCTATAAATACCAACCTTCTCCTACCATTTTCTTCACACTATTCTTCTCTCAATCTTCTCTTAATCTCTCTAAATCAAGAATTCTAGGAATTCTAAAAGAACACTAAGTGTTCTAACCATTCTTCTCTCAACCCCTCTAATTCTCTTAAAATCTTCCAAGCAAGGAAGAGAACTCAAAGAGTTCTAAATAAAACATTAAGTGTTCTAAGGAAGCTTTGAACCTCCAACTCTTCAAGGGATTACCAAAGGAACAACTTTGAGAAACTGTGAGTATACATGACCCTTTTTCCATTTTAAATCACTTTGGGTGCAATATGTATTCCTATGCAAAACCCACTATCACGTTGAACGTTATTTTATGCATCCTCTATCCAAATTGCACGTGGAACATTTGATTCTTGTTAGACATGTTATGCTAATGTAAACATTCATGACTATACGCTCATTAACTTAGTACAGGCCTACCCTAACAATTATAGCGCTATAGGTTGTAACGCCCCGCCCGCTATCCTTGGGTATTGTTAGGTAAAACATGTTAACCTCCCGCTATCCTTGGGAAAGGCACTTTAATTGCGTAAACATTGGTTTGGGCATGTAGAGTAACATCGTTTCGAGCATATACTGTTAACTAGTAATCTTTTTATTCATGTTGGATATGAGCATGTTAATCAGTTTAAACATATTATGTTATGAATCAAACTTGTATACTCGCCAACTTTTTGTTGATTGTATTTTAATGCATATTGCAGGTTGATAGTCAAGATGTTGGAGAATCAAGTTAGGATGGATTTAGAAACCCATTTAATAAACTATGTTTGAGTTTTCTTTTTTTTATTTGAACGATGTATTTGAATTTTAGTATTTTATGAAATTTGACTTAAGTTATATTGTCACAATAGGGTTATGATGCTTTGAGCGATTTGTTCGTCTCATCCCTTTATTTCCGCCATCGGTTGGGGTGTGATAGATTGGTATCAGAGCCATAACTATAGGGAATTAGGTAGAATTGCCATGTTTGACCTAGTATATAGTAAGTACCAAAATTTAACCATTCTAAGTTCTCGCTTAACATGCTATTCTTCCTACTTTGCTTCTTTCTACTTCTTTTGTCTTAATTATACAATATGTCTCTCCTAAGACATTTTACCCATATTACACGTTGAAGACTTGAAGACACTCAAACAAACGAGATAACTTCACCAAAATAGGGGTGAAACCCATAATTTGGCGAATAATCTCATTCCGCGAATCTTGATTTTTCAAGAAATTTTACCATCAAGTTAGGAGTGATATCCTTACCTTGACGGAAATTTCCATTTCATATTCTTGTGGATTCTTACCAACAAGACGGAATTTACTCCTCACTTGGTAAGTAACATCCACATATTAGGAACGAAATTGTCAAGATAGGAGTGACATCCACACCTTGATAACTAGTTCCACTCCCCGATTTTCAATCTCAGCAAAGTTTCAAATTTTCGATCAAATGGAAACGTGTAGTAACTGGAAGGGTAAGTACCGGTAGTCGGGACGTCCTGTCTAGGCTGGCAATTCGTACAAATCCAAATTAATGGACCCGTTTGCCTACCTGGGGACTATCGATTAGAGTACAAAATACCTATAGGCCACAGGACGTTTCCCTAATTCGAAAGGACTTTTGATTTATTTCGGTTTAGTCAAAGTTCCATTTTGGAACAACCTAAGTTTTAATCAAACCTACGTTTTACTATTATCAATTTTATACGATACAATCCCCTCTTTTCCAATTCAAATTATTTTCGAGATCATACATTTTCAAATTCAAATTTTCAAAATTCAAAATCATACATTTTCGAGATCATACATTTTCAAATTCAAATTTTCAAACTAGCTACAGTAAACTGTTTTAAAACGTATCATGGAAGCCTTAACCAATCGTATGGTGTAAGCCAAAATTTCCTTATCTATATAATAAACTCACTACTCGAGCTAATCTACACAAGAACTACAACTTCTGTTATAATTCAACACATACCCAAAATAACCCATACCTAAACTTTTCTTAGTTCAACAAAACCTAATATTCAAATGGCAAATTTCCCAGTAGCATATGCTGAATCTTTAAATGTAGCAGAAATTCATCCATTCCTTCGGTTTACTGATTTACCCACCCGTGAGAGGTATCGAAAACTCAAGGATCTTGAAGTTTTTACTATTAGCGGTATTGATTGGCATTGAATGGGAATGTTTGATTCCAGTGGTTTACTGGCAGGATTACTACCACATAATACGCCCTGGCGCCATTTCTTCGACATCCTAGAACCATCATACGATGAACTGGTATATGAGTTCTTGTCCACTTTCTATTTCAAATATAATAAAAGTCTTACCGATGAATCCATTCATTTTCGACTTTGTGGACAACCTCATAATATGTCATTAACAGAATTCGCAGTTCATCTGTGCATATATACAGATGAAGAAGTTAAACAACCCATTTTTACGGAGGCATCAACCTCTTATTCCTCTGTGAAAATCAGAATATCACTACTAGAAAACTACATATTTTCCTACAAAAGTTTCCCACAAATTTCCCACAACTCAAATTTTGTTACAAGTTTTCTACAGTTTTCTAACAAAAAAGAAAAAAAAAAAAAAACCCCCAAAACATTTTCACAATTTTCCAACAAAATTTCCACACAACAAACATTTGTAGCAATTTCATCACAACATTTATTAGTTTTTCGACAAAATTCAGACAAAATAAATTAAAAGTTTTTATAATTTTTAACTACAACAGAATAAATAATAAAAAAAATAAATTTGAAAATTTGTAGGAAAGTTGTAACAAATTGATACCGTTTGCTACAAATTTTCAACAAAAAAAAGTTAATCTATTTTTCATTTCTTAATTTTTGAAAAGTAAATAATTTAATAAAAAAATTAATTTGTAGGAAACTCGTAGCAAATTGACATTAGTTGCTACGGATTTCCTACAAAAAAGAAGTTAATTTATTGGTAATTATTCATTTTTTAGAAAAATAAATAATTTTAAAATAAAATTTCAAGTTTGTCGAAAATTTGTAGCAAACCTACACCATTTACTACAGATTTCCTACAAAACAAAGTTATTTTATTTGTTATTTATCAATTTTAGAAAAATAAATAATTTTTAAAAATAAAATGTCAAATCTGTCAAAAATTTGTAGCAAACTAATACCATTTACTACAGATTTCCTACAAACAAAGTTAATTTATTTTTTATTTATCAATTTTAGAAAAAATAAAAAATTTAAAAAAATAAAATGTCAAATTTGTCGAAAATTTGTAGCAAACTAACACCATTTACTACAGATTTCCTACAAAAAAAAGTTAATTTATTTGTTACTTATCAATTTAGAAAAAAATTAATTTAAAAAAAAAATGTTAAAGTTGTCAAAAATTTGTAGTAAACTGATCCCACTTGCTACAAATTTCCTACAAAACGTTATTTATTTTTTATTTATAATGGATCAAACGTATGTTAGCTAAAAAGGAAATGGGTCAAATAGGAGAAATGGTTTCATTGTGGCCTTAAGTATATTTTCAATCCTTTAACTCCTTAGATCATTATTATTTAAAAAATTATTAGTAGTGACTTGATATATTTTCTATATTAAGAGTTTAAAATTAAGTAGTTTATTTTCATAAACACTTAATTTTTCTGTTGTATGGGAATTTACAGGTGATTGTTGACCCTGCCATGAGATTCCGTGATGTAGTTATGGGATATACCGGGTAAATCTATGAAGCACCCATTCTTAAAAAAAATCTAATTTTTATGATTTATCAGAGAAACGAGAGAGGCTAAACGAAGTTGGTGGCGCATCGGGCTTTGGCCTACTTGAAAGGTGTCTAGAAGATGATTCATGGAGTGATGTGGGGACCTGACAGGTACAGCTTACCTAGAGTTTCCACAGGTTCCTAATTCTTAGTTTGTGCCTGTCTTTGTTTACTTGATGCAAATTGATCCTTAAAGTTTCTGACTTCTATTTTTAGGTCATTAGTTACAATTTTATTATTTAAATCCTTTGATGGCACTTTGTTTGTAAATCAATTAAATCGCCACTTTGATATGGAATAGAAGTCACAAAGCATTGAAAGTCCTTTGATTCATAGTCCAACTTTCTTTTTCACAAATTTTGTTTTAGCCCTCCACTTGTATGATCATCATTTGATTGCAGATTATAAAGGTTGCTAATGCAAGTGTTACAAAAACGGATGGTACTTCCCTTCGCAACCTTTATAATTTTCTACTTATTTGCTTCTATACCAGCTATAACGTTCCCTTTTTGTATTAATTAGCTGTCATATTAGTTTTGTTGACTATGTGGATAAATTAGTCTTACGCTTAACCGAAGATGATCACTAGATTTTAAGGACAAATCATGTCACATGGGTACTTGCACAAATTATTAGACTAGAAGGTATGGGGCCCGTCCCCATCTCGCCGCCCCAGTCACCCCACCCCCCTTGCTCCGGCGCTGGGCCAAGCCCGTTTTCTCCGTCCGCTCACGGCGCCGCAGCAGTGTTATCGCCTGAATAACCGGTGATGTTCTGCTCTTCACCGAATCCTCAACAATTAGAAACATTTGATTTGATTTGCTTTGGAGGTGCCGTGGTCTTTGATTTGATTGCCGCGCATTAGCCGTAATCGATTTTGTCTTCTAATTTTCATTTTACCTTGTGTTGGCAAATGATTTGATTTGATGATTATCGTTACAATGTGAAGAATGAAGAATCTCTACTCATTCATCAGCGATGAAGATTTTGACATCAATTCTGATGAGCATGCATCTATGACCATACATTGGATTAATCATCTATGATAATAAGTTGTTGGGATATCTGGATATAGCAAGCATTGGAAATTGAGAACTACTAGGTTTGCTCACTCTATGCTGCAACATAATACATGCTGATGCTTAACATTTGTTATTAGAGTTACATTGTTAATTATGCAGATGATCTGTTGTTGCAAGGATATCCAACCTTTTATTTTATCTAAGGTATAACATCTCCATATTCTTTAAGTTATGTTGTTTTTTCTTCTTGAATAGAATTTTGCAATTTAAAACTATATTCTTATGAATTATTTGATTTGAGCTCGAGCTTGACTTGATTCGAGTTTAGTTTCTAAAGGTCGAGCTTGGCTTGTAGGTAGTTTTTCTAGCTCAAGCTCGAGCTCAGCTCTGGCTCGGCTTGTTTATTATTTAACTTATATTAATTATAAAATTCATTTTTTTTTCATAAATTGTAATTAGTAGTTATAAATATTTAAAAATACATTTTATATATTAACTAAAAGTTACATATATATCGTGGGCTTGTTTAGGCTTGTGAGCCGGCTCAAGCTCAATTACTAAACAAACTTGTTTTTAGGCTTAGGCTTGAGCTTGTTTAGAGTCGATTTGTTTGATTGATCTTGAGCTATTTCAACTACTACTTGTTAATGCACTTTAGGTGATAAGTGCATGTCTCCCATTCTATAGGGTCTTTATTGTACATTCATTGAAAGTTAGTCCTAGCTTTATCCTTGGACATTTTGTCCAAGTTTTAGCATAGACTTTTGTCTGAGTTTTGTATAGGACAAAAGTCAGAGTTTTGTTTTGTGTAGTTTGTTTGTCCGGGCTTTCTAGTTCGTCTTGAAAGTCCGGGTTTTGCCTTGTATTTATACCTTTATGTGGAATAGACAAGGTAGCGATTCTGTGTGAAATTCTGTGCACCTAACCCTAATCATTGTGTGTGTTTTGTCTGGCGGCTGCTTTGTGTGAGTGACGTCATTCATATTCCTCATCAAGAATACTCAGTGTATTCTTGATTTCTCTCACAAATCTTTGCATACTAGTGTTTCATCTGCAATGGTTAATCATCAGGTGGATTCCGCACACCTGTTGGTGGCTTTAGCTGAGTGAGATCTTGGATTAGGAGGCCTTACAAGTGGTATCAGAGCAGTGTGCTCATACTACTGTAGGTGTTTCTTAGTTTGAAGGTTTTTGTGAGGAAAGTTCAAACTTTGATGGTTTAGTGAGTGTTTAGTGAGTTTTTGTGTTTTACTCATGATTCTTCATTCATTTCTAGTGATTTGGTGATGGATTTTGAGTAGTTTGGTGATTTTTAGTGTTAATCTTCATCTGGGTTTTTACAGGGGTTTTGGTTTTTGTTCATACAGTGTTGAAGGTTGAAAAAGATTCCTTAGTTTGATCCTTGGAAGCATTGTCCGTGCTTTAATTTTTGTGTTTGTGTTTCCGGGGTATTGTTGAACCAGTGTGAAGTCACATTGGGGAGATAGTCCGGAGACTGGTTACTGAGCTCATTGAGTCCGAGTTTCCTTACTCCACATTGAGTCCGAGTATTTCACCTTCAATAGTTGGTCCGAGTTTTTTTCCTTGTTAAGTATAAGGAGTCCTAGTTTTTATAAGATTTCAAGTGTCTCCGAGTTTATTAAAAGTCAATTGGATCCGAGTTTTGAGAAATTTTACTTGGTCCGAGTTTTAAGTTCCATTTTATTTGTGTCCGAGGTTGACATTTTATTTAGTCTGAGTTTTATTTTGTGTGTCTGAGGTTCTTAAAGTTTGAAGGTCTGAGGTTAAGAAACATTTCTTTGGTCCGAGTTTTCTAAGCTTATAATTGAGTCTGAGTTTGAATTGGTCCATCTTGTCCGAATTTTAATCATTGAGTCTGAGTTTTTATTAATTAGGTCCGAATTTTAATCAATGAGTCTGAGTTTTTATCAGGTCCGAATTTTAATCATTGAGTCTGAGTTTTTTTTTATTATTATTAGGTCCGAATTTTAGAGTCTCCTTTGTTAGTTTCATATTAAGTCCGAGTTTTTAATTAAGCGAGTCTGAGTTTTAACCTCTTTAGATAGGGAGTCCGAATTTTTAGATAGGTTTTGTGGATTCATTGTGTCCGTGTTTTAACTTGTTAGTAGAGTCCCAGGTTTAACTTTTATTTATTAGTAATATTAGTCCGAATTTTAGCTTCTAGTTATTATTAGAGTCCGAAATTTATAATATTAGAGTCCGAATTTTATTTTTAGAGTCCGAATTTTATAATATTGTTAGTAGAGTTCGTACTTTATCTCCTTATTTAAGTCAGAACTTTGTGTTTTGTGTTGTTAGGGAGTCCGAATTTTTTCTTCCTTTATTAGGTGGTCTGAGTTTAAATTTCTAACAATGTAGTGTCCGAGTTTTTCTGTTTGTGTCTTATTTCAGGTTTTTGTGATCCGGGTTTCACACTCTGATTAAAGCTCAGATATTTCACTCCGTGTTTTCTCTCCGAGTTTGGAACTAGAAAATCCTTTCAGTAACACAGTTCTTACTTGGAAACCTACTGTTGTTTTCTGAAATGGCAAACAACAATCTGACTGCAATGGTGCAAAACCTCAAGCACAATGCTGAGGTAGGGAGTAACGACAAACCTCCTTTGTTGATAAACGAGCTTGATTTTCCTGAGTGGAAGGAGCGTTTCGAAAGGAATGTAAGAGCGAAAGACATCAAGATCTGGTTGTGTATTGTTAAAGGATGTGGAGCTACTCCAGTACGTACGTTGACGATTGATACGTACTTGGCTCTCACTGACGACCAAAAGAAATTTTTTGATTGTGAAGAGAAAGCTATGTCAATGATAACGATGGCTATGACACAATCTATACTTCATACGTTCCGTAAAAGAAGTAACTCGAAGGAGTTGTGGGATAGCATGATCGAGCGATATGAAGGAAATGCAATTTACAAGAAACGACGACTCGAACGTTTGAAGACTCAATTCGTTGTGTTTAAAGCGTTAAGGAATCAATCATTTGATGACACAGTGAACCGATTTTATCATCTGCTGAGTGAACTTGATAGAAGTCAAGAGGGTATCTACACTGAATTTGAGAAGGTTGAGAAGTTTCTGAATTGCCTTCCCAAAGAATGGAATATGTACACCGCTTTGATTAGAGAAGGTGTTCTCTATGAGGAGCTCTCATTGGAAGAAGTTGTACAAACACTGAAGGGTTATGCTTGGAATATGGAAGATCAAGCATCTGATTTCGAGAAGATCCAAGATCCTCAGTTATATAAAGCCTCAAAACCGACGGATAAGGGTAGTAATGGAGTAAACGGTGTTGCCCTATATTCAGAGAATGAAGTTCCTGCAAGTGAACACGCCTTTATGAGCAACAATGTTAGTTCAAGTGGAACGACCAATTCCAATCAAGGAATGTACTCTTCTAGTGGAGCTCAGAAATCTCAAGCAACAAACTTGAACATTCCAAAGTTAGATGCAAGCGGCTTAAAGTTGATAGAAGAAAACATGAGCCTTTTGGCATCCTTCATGACTGCCTACGAGAACTTCTGTCTTGGAAAGCTCGTTGAACCGTCAAGTCTCGATGAGGACTTTGACCAGATAGACCAAGACGAAATGGAAGAACTTGATCTACAACTCAATATGGCACTCTTAGTCCGTAGAGCGAAGAAATTTCTGTTGAGAACGGGTAGGAAGTTCATAGGAGGTCAGACAAAGACTCGAATGGGAGTCGACATGTCAAAGGTGAAATGTCACAACTGCGGCATCTACGGGCATTTCGCACGTGATTGTCAGAAGCCGAAGATGGAAAGATCGAACAGAGAAAACTACTCTCAAGGAAACAACTCAAGACCTCACAACAATTCAACAACTACTTCCAACTCAAGTGCTCGTCCAAGTGGTGCTAAAAATCTTACACCTTCAACAAACAATGCTATGGTGGCTCAATCTTTACAAAAAGTGACTGAGCCTTACGACTGGGGTTGTGCATTGGAAGACATTTCAGGAGCTATTGTGTCACAAGCCTTTATAGCTGAAATTGTCAACGAAGAAGTGTGTGAAGAGATTGTCGAAGAGACTAGCATTGAGGAACTTGCGGTTGTAGCTGAGGTTCTTGGGGAAGAGTTGGATTCGGACAATGTTGTTGAGAATGAAGATAACTTGAATGAAGAGTCTGTTGAAAATGCTAACAAAACAGAAGATGGAGAAAAGGGAGAATGCTTTGAGTTCAACATCTCCACAGCTGAAATGCAGCAATTTGCGGATGCAGAAGCTAAAAGGTTGGAAGAAAAATCCGGAAAAAGCGAAGCGTGTGCATTCATGGCTGGCATTGAGGTAAAATCATCTTCTGTAGATAAGCGATGTGATAGATGTGTTGAGTTTGTCACCAAGATTGATAGATATGCACTTCATAACACAAACTTAATTGCAGATTTAGAAAAATCCAAAGAACTCATTGCTGTTTTGTCTAATTCGGATAAAGAACACCGAATTAAGATAAAAGCGCTGAAAATGATATCTCTGAATTTGAGTGACTTGTGGCTCAGGGAACTGTTAAAAATCAGGAATTAAAATCTGAACTTGAAATGAATCAAAATTGTGTTTTGGAAAAGAACAAAATCATTTTGGAAAAAGATAATCTGATTTTAGACTTGCAACGAAAAATTGAGAAGTTCGGGGATTCATCTGAAGTGATGAATTTCTGTATTAACAGCCAACGTCTCAAAGAATCCGAGGAAGAAATGTTTGGCATCGGTTATAAGAAAGTACCTCCACCGGTGAACCATAATTATACATCGATGCCAAGCATTGATCCTGAATTGGCAAATTTTGTGCCAAAGACCCCTCTGACGGTTGAACCGCAAAGTGAGTCAGAATCTGAGCTAGATGAGGCTTCTGACTCAGAACAGTCGAAGGTGAGTGAAGTTACTAAGAAAAATGAGCTAACTTTTGATAACATTGAGAATTTGATAAGCAATAAAATTTTGGAAATTTTTAATCAAGTTCAAAATGCGAAGTCAAAATCAAAGTCACGTGGGAAACCCAAAAAGAATTTGA
Organism: Helianthus tuberosus; assembly: GCA_030545235.1. Classification (NCBI taxonomy): domain Eukaryota; kingdom Viridiplantae; phylum Streptophyta; class Magnoliopsida; order Asterales; family Asteraceae; genus Helianthus; species Helianthus tuberosus. Next base: position 170,970,579 of record CM060399.1, on the reverse strand, counting down.
AAAATATCCCTAAAACTGAGTTTGTTAAAGGGGACGATTTTATCAAAGAAGAAGAGAAAATCGAAACAGGTTCAAACTCTCAGTTTGTAAACCAAATTTTGAAAAATCCCACTAACGCCTCATCATCTTCGACCAGTCATGAGGAACGTCCAAAGAATGATGCGAAAGTTCGCAAATGTTATAAGTGTCGTGGGAAAGGACACTTAGCAGCAGATTGTCCAGATAACAAGGGTAAATCTCTTGTTGATCCTGATCAAAAGAAACCTTTTTGTTGAAAAACCACAAAATGAAGCAGTTAATGTTGAAAAGAAAAATGGTAAAAATCAAAAGGTTGAGAAAAACAAAGTGATTAAAAAAGAAGTAAAACCAGTTGTTATAAATCGTGGTAAAGGATCAGAAAGTTCATATCAAAAACATGATACTCGTGAGAAAACCCCTCACAGACGACAAAATCATGTTACTTTCCAAACACATGAGAATGACCAACGTTCAGGAGGTTCGAGCAACAACAATGTTAGACCTCATGCACAGAACAGATTCGTGAATGACCGAAATGCGTCACCCCCCAATTTCCAAATCAAAGACAGCATTCGGATAATCATCCACGATCATTCTCAAGACACGATGATGTTCCTAGATTTGGTAGGAATTTTGAGCCACCCAGGAATCGAAATTACGGTTACCAAAACTATGGAAGCCGAGATTATGGAAACTTTGGTTATACCAACAGATCGTCAACTCCATATAATCCATGATTTACGGGGAGTCATTCCAACAATTTCTGAAATGGAAATGGAGGACAAAGAGGCGATGATGGTTATTTCAAAGATTTTTCTTATGTTGGCGAATCGGGACGACCCAAGACCATCATGGCTTGGGTCCCACATTCTAACTAAATTTTCTTGTTGGGGAGTGTAGGAGCAGCTGAAGAGGGCTATCTATATTTGGTATATCAATAGTGGCTGTTCCAGACACATGACAGGAAATAAAGAGTTATTGAACAATTTTAAACAAATTCGTGGTGGTTATGTGAATTTTGCCGGTGAGAAGGGTGGTTACATCACCAGTGAAGGTTCAGTGTCAAATGGAAAAATTACGCCGCATAAAGTGAACTACGTTGAAGAACTGAAGCATAACTTGATGTCGGTTTCTCAAATTTGTGATAACAAGTACATGATGTTATTCACTGATAAAGCTTGCTTCGTTTTGCGTCCGGGATTTGTTGTTCCTGAAGATTGGATAGTAATGAGGGCTCCAAGGGTGAATAACACATATGTCATGGATATGCGCCCGTTGGTTAACTCGTCTGCTCCAGTGACATGTCTAGTTTCGAAGGCGACTGAAGATCAATCGTATCTCTGGCATAGGAGAGTGGGCCACGTGCATCTACGAAAAATGAACCACTTAGTGAAAAACAACTTAGTGTTGGGGGTTCCTTTACGTAGTTTCAATATGCACAACAAATGTGAATCATGTGAAAAAGGAAAAATCAAACGAAAGCCTCACAAGCCGAAAACTGTTAACTCAATCCAAAAACCACTTGAATTGCTTCACATGGATCTTTTCGGCCCAATCCATGTTGCTAGCATTGGTGGGATGTCTTATTGCCTAGTTGTCACTGACGATTTCTCACGATACTCGTGGGTATTTTTCTTAAAAACAAAGGACCAAACTGCTGGTATTTTAAGAGACTTGTTCAAACAACTTGAGAAAAATTATTCACTTCCTGTTAAGAAAATCCGAAGTGACAATGGCACTGAGTTTAAAAATCATTATATGGATGAGTTATGTCGGGAAATGGGAATAGTTCATCAATTCAGCGCTCCATATGTTCCTCAACAGAACGGAGTTGCAGAACGGAAGAATCGTACCCTAATTGAGGCTGCCCGAACTATGCTTTCTGAATCAAAATTGCCAATTTTCTTCTGGGCCGAGGCTGTAAACACTGCATGTTATGTGTTAAATCATGTGCTTACGGTCAAAAGAGAAGATAAAACGTGCTATGAATTGTTTGAAAACAAGAAACCAAACTTATCTGGTTTTCAACCTTTTGGGATCAAGTGTGTTATCAAACGCACCAGAGATACTCCTAAAATGGGGGGAGTTGGTGAAGTTGGGTTCTTTTTGGGTTATGCCAATGGAACTCCCAACAAACGCGCTTATAACGTTAAGAAGCGTACAGTGGAGATTGTGTTTGATATAACTCCTTTGAGTTACGATCCTCCACCGTCCGAATTCGGTCCTAAAAGTGGTTACGATGATGATAAATTATTTGATTCATTTGATCTTCCTGATGTTTCAGAAGAAGATTCGGAGGTTGTATACACACATCTTGTGAACAAAGATGAAGTGGATGCGAGCTGGAGAGCAAGTATTCCTACTAGTGTGTCTTCGAATGTTCCAGTCGCTGATTCTTCGATTGTAAACGAAGTTATTGCTGAGCAGATCCCCAATGCAGCTGCTCAATCTACAAGTGGTGATCTTTACGTTGACTTTTCAGCATATCCAAATGTTAATGTGTCTTCTGGAAATGATCAAGCTTCTAGTAGTAATGCAAATGCTGAGGGGGAGATTCAATCGAATTGGGAAACAATCTTCAAGCTCCAGTAATTCCAGTTCCAAGAACAAATATTCATCATTCTGTTGATAATATTATTGGGAATCCAAATGCGGGAGTGCAAACGCGAAGGAGTATTTCAGAAATGCAGTGTCTGTTCTCTTCTATCAAAAAGGAAGAAATCTACAATCTTAGCCTACATGAATGTTTTATCTCTCAGATAGAGCCGAGGAACTATCAGATGGCTCTGAAGGATAATTCATGGTGTGAGGCGATGCAAGAAGAGTTAGCTCAGTTCGACAAGTTAAAGGTGTGGAATTTGGTCGATCTTCTAAAGGGCCAACATGCAATCTGTAACAACCCGCACTTTTGTGCGTTGTTACTACTCGTTATACTCGTTACGCCTAGCACCGGAGATTCAGATCATAACGTAACTATATCGTATATATCGCTATTCGAAGGATAACCGCATATTTTCGAAATACAATATCACTATACTACACTACTATCACACTAACACTCACGGAGGCATTGAGTGAGGACCTATTCTACCCTCCTCAGTGGCCGTGAAGTGTCGAACGTAAACAATTAACACTAACAAGGACTCTCGGGTGAGTGCTATAGCCCCAGTCGTCATGACGATGATGACAATACGAGTAAACGGTACCCCGTCAGTCTTTGTGGCACTACACGAAATAACGTTCACGATGACATCAATAAAGGACCTATACTACCCTCGTTGATGGCCGTGAAACGTCGCTAATAATCGCATACTCGAATCGGAAACCGATTGTTAATTATCGAAGCTTTGGATTATGGATACGTAAATATGACCCCTAGTGATATATATATATATATATAATAACAATATATTGATAATATAAATTAATTATGAAAAGTACGCGCTTCGAAAAACTATCAAAAAACGGAGAAGACCAACGCGTCAGGATAGCTATCCGGACGGATGGGCCATCCGGACGGATGGGCCATCCGGACGGATGGGCATGCGCACGCATGGGCCATCCGCACGGATGGGCTATCTGGGCCAGAACTTCTTTCCTCTCCTCTGTTGCCTGTAAATACCATGTCACATCACTTGAACAGTGATGTGACAGCTCTTACTCAACCAAACACGCTCCAAGACCCTTTTCTCTCGATTTCCTCGTGATTCCGGTAAGATTTCAACCTAAAACTTGTACTTCTACAATCTACACTCGATTCTACATCATTCTATCTTTCAAAACTCAAATTCTAACCGTGAAATCTGCGGATTTGAGGCGTTTTGAGGTGATGTCACCAAGAGTTCTTATGAACTTCAAGTTGGGGTCTCATTTCACTGTAACGACTCAGATCCGGGTGATTTCCACATGTTTAAATGGCAAATCTCACCTAAATCTGTGCGATTTTGAGTTAACCATAAATAACCATCACGAACGGCCAGATCTGATGGAACGGGGTGATTCCCGGCCGTTAGAATGAGTCGGAATTGACGGAACTTCAAGTGTTAGTGCGAAATTACACTACCCTAGTAACAACGAACGTATTCCTTCTGATAAACACTCGGAAACAGTGATCAGAGTGCGAACCAGACGTGTCAGTCCGCACGGATGACAAGTCAATCCGCACGCATAACTGTCATCCGCACGGATCATGTTGTCCGCGCGCACCGTCATCCGCACGGATCATGTTGTCCGCGCGCACCGTCATCCGCACGGATCATGTCAATCCGCACGCACCGTCATCCGCACGGATCATTTCAATCCGCACGCACACTCCATCCGCACGTACCACCACATCAACCGCACGGATCACCTGTTATCCGCACGGATAACATGTCATCCGGACGGATGACTTGTCATCCGGACGGATAACCTGTCAAACCGCACGGATGAGAACAATCCAACCTAATGAGTACTTTTCAAGGCAATCTTGCTTAACCGTACATCGTTTACTCTATTGCTTCAAGGATCATTACAGACATACTCGCAACCGACTCAATCAAGTTGTAATCTCGCTAAATACGCACTGTGAGTATACTTAACCCCTTTTTAATCGAATTTTGGGTGTAACATACGTTTCTAACAAATCGAACTTATCAATCGAAATATTAAATCAATCGAATTATCACTTGCGAATAACTGTTATGCATAGATATACGTGATGCTAGTTGCATATGTGCTAGGGCTTATACTCGCGACGTCCCACCACGACTAGTATAGTACTATTGTGCCCGACGGGGTCTAGTTATGCCATCGTACATTCGAGCATCGAGGACTTAGTTGGTAGTATCAGTTTTGTGAGTATATATGTCGTGTATTACGTTTATGCATATGGAAATTCGCTACACCTTTTATCTATTATGCTATACTTATCAAACCTGTATACTCGCCAATACTTTTGTATTGACAAATATTTTAACGTAAGTTGCAGGTTAGATCGCAGACTATATCAAATCAAGCTAGGAAGTCTAGATACTCAACTAAAATCTAGGTTGTCGGATTTGTATTGTTCGAGAGGACAAGAAATCTGTGATAACTTATGTGATTGTATTATTTGTTAGTATGGGATAACGAATGTATTAAATATTATCGTAATATAGTTGTTATGGATTCTCTTGAGCAATCTGATTCGCCTAGTGCCGCGCCCCGATGATTCCGCCATCGGTTGGGGTGTGACAGATTGGTATCAGAGCCATAACTATAGGAAATTAGGTCAGACTCGACCTAGTCCGGGTCGACGTCTTAGAAATTAACCTAGTCTATAGTCTAAGTACCGACAGGCCGACTCTTACAAACCCGGTGGGGTTTGTATTGGGCTTACTTGATACTCTCGATCGAAACTGCTAAAAGCTACGACTTTGTGTGAACACCACGTACTACAACTTCACACGAAGAAGCCTTTCCTAAGGCTGAAATACTACTTAGCCTTTCCTAAGGCCGACACAATACACATGTTTTCAAAATACTCGCATAACGAAACCGAGCGGTCCAGTCGAGATCAGGCGTGAAAAAACAAGAACTCTCGATAGGATTGCTCTCTCTCAGCGCATTTTTCTAGCACGAGAACCTTTCATCGAGTTAGGAGTGACATCCACATCTCGACGAAAGCCTCCATTTCGAAATCTCGTGGAACTCACGAATTTATTCGAAGAGCATAACCACAATTAGGAACGAAACTGTTAAGTCAGGGGTGAAACCCGTACCTTAATGAGCCGTTCCACTCCCTATAAACTGGTTTTCAAAAGCTCTCACCAAGGACTCGACTATCTCGATAACTCGGGCCACACAATGATTAGGAAGACGAATGCCAGGAGCTGCATCCCAGTGGAAGCATGGAGTCTTCTAAGTCAACGCGCATGCTCGAACTTGTTAGATATAGTTGGGTCACCTTGGGTAGTCAACGCCTAAACACCCAGGGCACTCTTATCATACGACCCGCCAATTTTACAAATGATCGGAATTTATTTACGTTTTGAAACTTTACGCTTTATCGATTTCTCGATTTAACGATTTTCACTCCCTACTTTATAAACACACAATTCGCACAGCCATCGCAATCTAAAACGAAATCCGAATGATCATCTATCGCATTCGCTCTCGTTTTCTCACTTCAACGCGACCTCGCTTATTCTAAATCGACCCATATGTGCATGATTACAAATTACATCTATATAAATATATATACATATACGTATAAACAAACAAGTCATTGTGTGAGAACTTAGAAATTTCGTGTTTCCTATGTGGCTCCTATGTGATTCGTATTACTACTATACTATCGCACCAAGTTTTGAACGCGCTCAATCGCAACGCAAAACTCAAAAATCATTATGATCGAATCTCACTCCAAGTCTCTTCCTGTCTAGATGCCTTCCAACAACTCCACCTCGAGACGGGTAGCTAAGAGGAAAGCCAAACGAAGCGCCGAGAATAGGATTGCTTCACTTGTGAATAAGGAAGTGAGTAAGCTTAGTCCTCGAATTGCCGCTCAAGTGCACTCTCTCAGCAACTCTCGAGCCTCGGAAGACTCCAAGACGGAAGCGCCGCAATCTACTTTCCTCTACAAGCACTTCAAAGCCTGGGACCCGATGGAGTTCACGGGTGAAGGAGGTGCGACTCAACTACTCCAGTGGTTCGATTCTATCAAAGTTACCCTTCGTCAAAGCGAGTGTCCCGATAGTCTTCGTACTACTTGCGCCACCGGAGTATTTCAATCGCGAGCACTCGACTGGTGGACCGCCGAACGTAACAAACGTGGGATCTCCGCAGCCTACGCCCTCTCTTGGAATGAGCTGAAAGAGCTCATGGAGAAAGAGTACTGTCCTCCTCACGAGATTCAGAAGCTGGAAAACGAATTTTGGGAAATCAAGCAAACCGAAGGCGACAATGCGGGCTACACCGCAAGGTTCAAACAGCTTAGCATAATCTGCCCAAGTCAAGTCAACACTCCGGCGAAGGCCATCGCGAAGTACATTCGTGGCTTACCTGAGTGTGTGGATGATTTTGTCGAAGCTGCAAGGCCTGCTACCATCGAAGAAACCTACCGCTTAGCCGCAGAAATCAACAACAAACGACTCATGGAAGGATTATTCTCAAAGAATCCTGTCAAGCAAGCTCATCAAGCAATCTCCGGTAATCCTTCAGGCGAATATGTTGACGAATCTTCTGATGAATCTACTGACGAATCTTCTGACAAACCTGCTGGCGAATCTTCTAATGAATCAGCTAACGATTCTTCTGACGGATCTGCTAACGATTCCTCGGACGAACCTGCTGCCGATTCTTCTGACGAATCTGCCTACGAATCTTCTGACAAATCAGTCAAGGACTCTGCAAGTGAGTCTTCAGACGAATCCTCCAACGACGACACTTCTTCGCAAAACACCGACGAACCCAGCCGCAAACGAAAGACTTCAAGCCCGAGCTCATCAACAACCGAACTACTGCAACCGGAACCTCTTCGAACCGTTCCGATGTTTCCAAAACGAGCCTACACTGGAGCTCACCCTCAGTGTTACTCGTGTACTTATCATCATCCAGTTGGGGCTGACTGCCGCTATTGCAATAACTGCAACCGTTACGGTCACTTCACCCGCAACTGTCGCATCGAACTGTGAACTTGAGTACTACAACAACAGCTCCAGCAAAAAGTCTTCAAGCATCAGACAAGAAACGAAAAATGAGCATTTAGTTTAAAGATATATATTTGTATGCTCAATAAAGGCTCAAAACTCACTTTTTGTGGGAATGGGTTTTTATGTGATCAAGTATATATAATTAAATTTTAACTAAGCTTGTCATGCCTTTTCATAATTTTCTTATGTTGGTTCTTTTTATCACGACGCGATCGGTTGTCAATTTGTAAAAATATAACCTTTTTAGAACTTGTTATTCCCAAATTAAACCAAGACAAGTAAAAAAAATGAAAATTTTTGAAAAAATTTGGGGTGATTAGCGGTTCCAATAGGGTTTTGTGTAAGGCTTGTAATTGGGACTTGCAAGATTCAAGGTTTTAGCATCCCCCCCCCCCCACACTTAAATTACACATTGTCCTCATTGTGTCCCAAAAATAAGTTTTTCGGTTGATTAAAATGTGTAAAAGTGGGTTAAAAACAAGATTTTATGGTACTAGGTAGCTGAACACGGGGTGGTGTTGGCTGAGCACGACCCAGTGTCCAGACTGCCAGTACCAAAAGTAATCAGAAGGCTGGGCACGGGGGCGTGTCCAGTGAGCACGGCTCCGTGTCCAGGTACCTAAACTGGGCATTTTCTACAGAACCTCGGGCACGGGGTGTGTTGGGGTGAGCACGGCCCCGTGCTGAACTTGCTGTAATGAAGAAAAATCGTCGGGAGGCTTTGTTTTTGTGTATGGGGTGTTGGTTCAAGCTTCCCTTATCATCCTTCACCAATCCGAGTGTGTTTTATTCCTGAAAATTAAAACTAAACTAGAAAATATAAAAGTTAATCTAAACTAAACTACGGATAGTTCCGCGGAATGCCTCCGTGGTGCGCCACGTTTATAAGGGTCCTTGGCTAGACCCACTTTTTCAGGTGGTTCTGGCTCATCTTCAATTAGGGGGCCGAATGGATATTTCATTGATCGCTCAAGATCGACACTCTTTTTATATGCCCCTAATTGAAGAGGTACATTGTTGAACTTCCGGTTTTTCAAAGCTTCGTGAGTTTTTACAAAGGGTCGTCCCAACACTAGAGGAGCGTCATCGAGGATGACAAAATCGGTTGGGATTACCATTTGATTTGTTTGAACCAGGACATCCTCAACTACACCGATTGATTTTATTATTTTCCGATTAGATAGAAAAATGGGTATTTGAAGTGGAGAAAAATCACTAATACTTAATTTTTCGAAAATGTAGTTAGGCATTATGTTAACACAAAGATCTTTATCGATTGTAACATTACTAATAAATGAATTTTGAAAGAAACATGGAACCGGTGTAATGTTAATTTCAAATGGGTTTTCTTTTATTAGTGAGGTTTGATCATTAGTTAACTTAACACTTACCGTTTCGTCAATTTTAGTGTTAGTGTTTAACTCTTTTAAAAACTTAGCATGAGTGGGTACTAAACAATGATTTTCAAAAGAAGGTGACAAGAGATTAATTTCTTCAAAATTAGACTCTTCTTGAATTTTAACGTTGTCGGACTCACCTCTTTCGTTATTTAACTCATGTGTCGGTTTTTCACTTATTTGTTCTTCCATTTTTACACTTTCGGTTATCTCTTCCTTTTTTAATTCTTCTCTTGCGCGGGATTCCTCTTCCCTTGCGCTAGATTCTTTTATACAGCGATCGATAACTCTAATGTGTTCTAATATCCTATCGGTCACTTCGGTTATAGAAAAAGAATCGGGAATTTCAAAGCTTGAATCCGGTTGTTCGATCCTTTATTCCGCATAATACCCATATGAAGTAGATGGTTCACACCATTGTTCTTCATTGTAAGCATATGATGGATAAGGGTCGTAATTTTGTTCTTCATAATACTCATATGAGGTGGGTTGTTCACGCCATGGTTCCTCATAATAAGCATACGAAGGTGGTGGCTCATATCTTGGTTCCTCAAAGTATGAGTATGAAGGCTAATACCTTGGTTCATCAAAATATGAGTATGAGGGAGGAGGTTCATACCTTTGGTCTTCATATGATGTGTATGAAGTTGATGGCTCGTACCTAGGTTCCTCATAGTAGGTGTATGAATTGGATGGTTGATATGAGTGACTATTTTGAACCGAGCGTGTGTTACGACAATTAGTGCAATAGTTACCCCTATAATCATCCTCCTCATAGGTGTAGTTGTAACCTCCTGAGTATTGATCCATAAGAATCACTCAGCAGACCACAACCAAGTCCCGAGATCAGAAAATAAAAAGAAAAACGGAAACAGAGGCTGGACACGACCCCGTGTTCAGTGGACACGGCCCCGTGTTCAGAATCTGTATCTGGGCGTTTTAATTAAATTTACTGATTTCGTTGAGCACGGGGCGTGTTCAGTGAGCACGGCCCGTGTTCAAGCTTCTGTTACTGGGTGTTTTATGAAAAATATGCAGCACGGCCCCGTGTTCAGCGAGCACGACCCGTGTTCAACCTACTGTAAATGCAAAACTAAACTAAAATGCAGAAAAATGTGGGCCTGTTTTGAAAAGGTTTTGAAAAACTGATTAGGCCGTCGATTTTAAGCTTTCCTAAAATCCTTGTGTCCCCGGCAACAGCGCCAAAAACTTGATGCGTGTGAAGTGTTATATATATTAGGTGTATATTTTAAGCCCCTTTAACACTTATTTTTAGCCAAGTTTTAAATTTATAAAACACGATATTTTACTAACACTAAACACACATATGGGCAAGTGCACCCATCGTGAGCGTAGTATAGTGTTGGCAAGATACCGAGGTCGTCCAAGGACACAAGAGCTTTTAGTACCGGTTTATCCTCAACGTCTAATCAAAATAAAAAGGTTAAAAAAATGTTATAAACAAAGAAAAAATAAAAACTAACTAAAATGCTGAAAATAAAATAAAAAAGAAAAAACAGATAGACAAGATGAATCACTTGGTTCCGACTCGTATCTAGTATAACCTTTGATTATTTCCGCACTTTTGCACATATTTAAGAGATTATCTTAGTTATTGTAGTAGGCCCCTCTTTTGAAGGTGACGTTACCCTCACCCCAGTAGTTTGAGTCAGCAAGGATACAATCCTAAAAGGGTGGATTATTGGAAGATAATTAATTAAGTTATTAATGCAATATTATGGTAGGCCCCGCTTTTGGCAGTGACGTTACCCTTGGCTAAGTAGTCTGAGTCAGCAGGGATACAGTCCTAAATAGCCGGGTTATAGTATTAATAGTAGTTAACTTATGAGGGGATCAAAGAGTTTGGACCCCTGCCATCCAATACCGTGAAGCATTGAAGGAGGTCCTACTAAATTTGACCCAGGTCCATTGCAGGACCTCTAAACGCTGAACAATGGCAAGACCTTTACCAAACCGTTCCCTTAACCCCCGACCAGGTAGCCAACATACCTCCATATAGACCGTGGAGATATGAATGGTGAAAATCTTTTATTTTATATAGACAGTAAAATAATTCCAAGACACCACGGACAAACGATAAGGAAAGATCACCTTCAACATAAGTAACTAGTTATTAAAGTCATTAATACAAAACCAAATAAAAAGTGCAAAAGATTAGAAATAAAAAGTATTATACTAGACACTTTGTCTTCACCAAGTGATGTAAGAGACTTAGGCAAACATGGCCTTGATTGTCAAGAACTCTTACGATCAATCTTGGATCCCGAGACGACTCACACACTCTACGATGGACAATGAATGATGGTGGTGGATGATGGTGTTATGGTGGTGGTGGGTGGTGGGTGAAGTGTGAGAGAGGTGGTGTGCCAATGGATGAGTTGAAATGAAACCAAGCACTCCTATTTATAGGCTGAACAGAAGGTTGGGCACGGCCCCGTGTCCGCTGGACACGCCCCCGTGCCTGTCTGACACTCTCTCTCTTCATTAATTGTAATTCACAATTACAATTAATTCGCCTGCTGTACTTTCGCCACGCCCCCGTGTTCACTGGACACGGCCCGTGGTGGGCAATAGAAGCTTCTATAGGTTTGTCTTTTCTGCTGCTTCTTGGGCACGGCCCCGTGCTGGCTGAGCACGGGGCGTGTTTAGTCTTCTACCTTCTCTATTTTGCTTGGGAAGATGCCGTTGAGGGGTCGGGTAGTCCACTTATGTTCCTTTTCTTGTATTTATGTTAGATTTAGCTGTCTTTTTGCTTCTTTTGTGAATTTGAGCTCATTTAATCCTGAAAATACAAAAGGAAGACAAAAACACTCTTTTTCCAACATTAGTACTTAAAAAGGGTTAGTTTTATGCCTCATTTGATATAATTTATATGTTGCATTTTACACACATCACGGGTCCGGGTCAGAACGGGTTTCAGGTCGGGTCGGGTCAGCTTTTTTTTTAAAGAGGACTAATATGCGTTAATTATTCATATACCAATGGTGTTGTGTTATTCTCATGTTACATTGGGTTGTGATTTGTTTATTTGTAAATAACTTAAATGGAATTATAAGTTGGCTTCAGTTTGAAATTGATTAACTCGGAACTTAACAATGAAAGATTCTGCTAAAAAGAAACAGAACAAACTAAATTTGACCAAGAAATTATTTTATCAAGTGTCATAATACAAATTAACAAAATGCATAACATAAAAACAAAATGACAGCCACATAATGACTCTTGCCTTATGCCACAGAATGCATAGACCTGCGCCTCGCCTAGCAACAAACTCGATTTTACTTGCAGTTAAAAAGCACCTGAAACACATATGAATTTCCTTGTTAGTAGATTAAGAGATGGGTTTGATTAATAATTTCATTCAGATTTACAACTAGATTACCTCCAGAAAAATGATGGTTCTTGTTTTCACATGGTTGATGTCTTCTGTTATAGAGAGTGTACTTCACGACTTTATAAAAAGACACTACAATCCCCACTGATGGGCCTGCACGTGCGACACGTGGACCGACTCCTGTGAATAGTCCCTTTATTCCTCCATCCCTGTTCCATGACCATAACCATGCATCTTGTCAAATTCGTGATCAACCGGTGTTTGTCAATGCTCAGACACGATCTTTCTGAAAGTGTGAGTCAAACAACACATTAGTACATCTACACAAGTTGCAATAAACATGTTTTATGGTTAATTTGGTTATCGGTACCTATATTTGACGGCGTGTTGCCCCCGGAAGGCTTCCTGCAACAAACCCCGCTGCCCCCGGAAGGCTTCCTGCAACAAACCCCGCTGCAAAGTTTGCACACTCATAAGTTATAAACGCACAAAAAGTATGCCACTATCAAATTTTATGATCTATACACCTTTAGTAAATACAACTTTAACAACAAACAGAATCATTAACAACAACTTAAACATGTTTTATACAGCATTAACAACAGCTTAAACAGGTTCAATACAACTTTAACAACAAACAGAATCGTTAACAACAGCTTAAACATGTTTTATACAACAAATAGAATCATTAACAACAGCTTTAAATAGGTTTTATTCAGCAATACATATGTCTTTATGTTCAATCTTAATAACTAAGCATCAATATTTAACCTTCAGCAATTTCAACTTCTTGATCCTCCCTAACCTCTGTTGTAGTCAAATTCCCAAATCTCTGTATCAAAAAAAATAACAATTTATGTTTCATAAGTATATTATTATGCCGATATTTAATGGAGAAATAGAGATAACTTACTGGATGTACAAAGATATCGTGAATATGAATATGGAACGATCTACAAAGATACTTGGGGTATATAGAGATGATTTGCGGCGAGGCGACGGCGGAGACGGCAGCGACGGTGGAGATTGGGGCGTCAATGATGAAGAATGGAAGATGATGTTCAGGGTTCAGTGAATCAGGGTGAAGTGAAGACTTCACGTCTTCACCCGTGGTTTCTTTTCATTTAAAACCCCTAATAACCCGTAACCCGCTGTTCTAATTCAATTGACCCTAAAGGACCCGCTGTTATCCAAAGAGGTTAAGAGAAATTAGTATAAAACAAACAGGTCGAATAGGTCAAACTGATTTAAAGGCAATCAAAATTTATTTTCATTGATGGAAATAGACTGTTATTTAAAAAATACAAATTCTTGTTCCATACAGCAACTTTTCTTAAGAGATTTGGATACAAAGTGTTTAAGGTCAACCCAACATGAACACACCAAAAAGGCAAAAACATACCCGTTGTAACCAATTACCCAGTCCGCCTGTTTTCCCACCCATATGTGATACATTCGAAGATAAACTATAGTCATCAAAGCAACAATATATTCAAATTTAACAATCACCATGATCACAAAACTATACTGCAGCCCAATTCAAACTGTGTAATTCTCACCTGTGGCCAGCAGCCACCAGAATGTGTGACAAATGCCACATGAGGAAGCACCTCCGCCAGTTGCCGCCCCTTTTCAATCCACTCATTAGACAAACCGCTGGACCAAGAGAAAAGTTACCGATTCGGTCGCAACAAGAGCAGAAGCCGGTCGAACTCTTGAATACCGGTATCTAAAGGAAAATCAAAGCTTCGGGTACTTCAAAACAGAAGGAAGTTTAGGAGCAAGTAAGGTACGATGATGAAGAAGAGGGTGGAGCATATGATTTGTAGAGGAAGATGTGGTGGTTGCCATTGTCTCACATCTTCACGTTCACTTTCCTACATCTCACCTAAACAACCCTAAAACACAACCGTTCAACAAAATCACTTTCATGATCTTTAAAGTCTAAGCTAATCCACTGTACCTGCCATTGAAAGAAATACCCCAAATCTCTAAAGTCTGACCTAATCTGCAGATATAGAAGAAACCCTAACAAAAACAAAACCTCTTACCTAATCGCCACCCATCACTGTTATTCTTCTTCACAACATCATCTCCGTTACCGCGTCGGAAGACATCAACATCCATCTACGCTGCTGAAACGCTATCTCCGTAGCCGATAGGCATCAACTCAGTGAAGCATTTGATTTATACAATCAGGATAAGAACTGTGATATCTGACCATCCTTCTCGTTTCAAAGCCTGCAACTGGCATGAAATCCGATCAGATCTAACCATATGCGGCGGCAAGTTGAAGATGTGATTAGGGTTTTGGTGGGGTTTCATTGGCGGTGGACGGTTATAGTTTGGTCCTTACAGGTTGTTGCAATAGTGGGTGTGGTGGTGGTAGGTGTTGGGTTGGTGGTTGTGGTGAAGGCTAGCTGAGAGTGAGAGAGTCGGACATATAAATATAAATGTGTTATAACCTTTTAAATATAAATGTGTTATAATATAATTAACTTTTTAATTTTGGTTTTTTTATTTATTATAATACTAATTAAATGAATAAAAAGACTAAGATACCCTTTTGATACAAAAGGACAAACCTTCTGTAATTTTCGTTGATTCATCCACATCATACTTAAATTTCAATTCAAATCTTTTTTTTGTTTGGTTATGCATTTCAGATGGATCGTAACTATTGGATGTATGAAATTAGACGTACTAACCCAAGATTTGTGACCAACATGAAACTTTTTCTTAAGATTGCTCAAGAGGATAGTGTGAAAAAAGGAAACGAACTTGTTCTGTGTCCTTGTATGGAATGTAAAAATTTTACAGACTTCAAGGATATACGAGACATCGAGTATCATATTTTGAAAAATGGATTTATGTTTAATTATACTTGTTGGTCAAAACACGGGGAGTCACTTGCTAATCGTAGCACAACCTCAATAAATTCAGGCTCTGATTATAATGATGAGAACAACGCTTCGCATATTAGAGATGACAGTGATAATTTAAACGAGGGCTATGATAATATTAATGAGGTCAACGATAATTTAAATGACATGCACAATGATTTGGAAGCTAATGCTGATGACAGTGATCTAGAAAAACTACAACAATTATTTGCTGACGAAGAAAAACCGTTATACGTTGGTTGTACAAAATTTTCTAAGCTTAGCGTTGTGTTAAAACTCTTTAACTTAAAGACAAACTACAATTGGAGCGATAAGAGTTTTACATGTCTACTGGAGTTATTGCACGATATGCTACCCACAGACAACGAGCTACCCATATCTGTGTACCAAGCTAAGAAATTGATTTGTCCAATGGAATTAGAGGTGGAAAGAATACATGCATGTCCCAATGATTGTATGTTGTATAGAAATCAGTACTAGAAAGCTCATACGTGTGTTACATGCGGTGAATCGAGGTACAAACGTAAAAATGAAACTAATGATTATGACGACGATGTGACGAAAAACGGGCCTCCAGCTAAATTATTATGGTATTTCCCTATTATATACCGAGATTAAAGCGTTTATTTGCTAATCCTAAAGAGTTAAAGTTGTTGCGTTGGCATTCCGAAGAAATGGGAATACGTAAAGACCTTGCCCCTGTTGAGAGAGCTAAGAGTATTTATCTCCCACCGGCATGTTATACCATGTCACGTGAAGAAAAAAGGAAGTTTTGTCAATGTTTACACGATATTAAAGTTCCATCTAGTTATTCAGCAAATATTAAAAGGCTGGTGTCGATGAAAGAATGTAAATTGCTCGGTATGAAGTCTCATGATTGCCATGTTTTGATGACACATATGATTCCTATTGCAATTCGCGGGTTGTTACCTAAGGAAGTCCGACATACAATCACAAAACTTTGTTTGTTTTTTAACATGATTCATTCAAAGGTTATTGATCCCGAAGTATTGGATAGTTGGGAGAAGGATATTTATATTACCCTTTGTGAACTAGAGATGTACTTTCCACCGTCCTTTTTTGATATAATGGTTCATCTAGTATCTCATATCGTAAAAGAGATAAAGTCTTGTGGTCCTGTATTCCTACGATACATGTATCCCTTTGAAAGATACATGGGTGTGTTAAAAGGTTATGTGAGAAACACTAATCGACCAGAAGGTTGTATTGTTCAAGGGTATACATCCGAAGAGGCGACTGAGTTCTGCACAGGTATTGATATCACAACATTTATAAAATAATTGAGTTTTGTTAATCATAAATGACATTGTAATACTTGATTTATTTACAGGGTATTTGGAAGGCGTTAAAAGTATTGGTGTTCCTAAATCACGTCATTCAGGTCGAGTTGCAGGCGTTGGAGGAGTTGGTAAGAGATTAATCACCCCACCATCTGATGAGATAAAAATTGCTCATTTTACAGTTTTACAACACATGACATGTATTGCTCCGTATGTCAATGAACACAAGAGTATACTACGGTCGACACACTTGCGCAAGTCAGATAATTGGTATACCAAACAACATAACGAGGGGTTTGGTGATTGGTTGAAGAAAAAGGTGGAGGAAACTTATGGTGAACCAAATGTTGATAAAACTGTGGAGAAATTGGGGATGGGGCCAGATTTTAGAGTAATATCTTACCAAGGGTATGATATTAACGGTTATACATTTTACACTAAAAAACAAGATGATAAAAGTGCAACGCAAAATAGTGGAGTCACACAAATAGCCTCAAGTACGAAGGGCGACAAAATGATAATCGCCAAAGAATCATATTACGATGTCATACAAGAAATTTGGGAGTTATCGTATTCTTCGTTCACAATACCTTTGTTTAGATGAAAGTGGGTCAATAATCGCACAGGTGTTAAAGTTGACGAACATGGTTTTACACTTGTCGACCTTACAACGGATGGGTATAAATCAGAACCATTCATTCTCGCAACTCAAGCCACACAAGTATTTTTTATCAAAGACCCGTGCAATCCAAGATACCATATAGTATTGCAAGGTAAGCGACGTATTCTTGGTGTTGATGATGTTGACGACGAGGAAGAGTACAACCAGTTTGACGAATTACCACCATTTTCTTCCTTTTTCTTTTAGCTAGTGGGATTCCCCGCGCTACGCGGCGGAACCCGGTCGGTATCGATTAGGTTCGTTATGATACCGGCACTTGCTATAGTTTACGATAACAAAAAATACATTTTTAATTGATCATAAAGACAATATAGAGGTGTTTTTTGGATGCCACTCAACACTTATTGAGGTTGATCCATGTGATCTTCGTTTAAGAAACAAAAGTTAATTATACATATTTATATTATCATTAAAGCTACAACATGGAATTGTAGAAGTCAAACTTGATGATGATGGTTCTAATTGCTAAACATCAGATGGATTTTTCATAATATCATAGGCTAAGCTATTTTTTAATGGATTTATTAACACTACTGGGCTTATAGCCATTAATTGCTTGCTGGACTCACCATGATGGTTCTTGCTAATGTTTGATTGTTAATATTAATATGTAGCAAATTTGGGATATTCCTAACGACCTCGGGAAAAAAAATTTAGAAAAGGGGAAGAAGATAATGAGGCAATTTCGTTACGAACTTAGAAAAAAATATATTTATAAAGAAGAATCTTCCAATAAAGATAAAAATGAAAACCCCGTTAAAGAGAAAGGCGAAACTCCCTTTGAAGATTACGATTATCTAGACGGGGAACCATGGAAGTCTTTTGTTGCAAGTGTTGATACCGAAGAGTGGAAGGTAGTTTGTGATTTATTTATTTATTTGTTATTATTATTATTATTATTATTAACACTTATTATAATATTTTTTGAAGAAAATAACTGAAAAAGCAAAGAAGAGCGTAAAAGAAAACATTAACCCCGCGTGTGTAGGGAGATGTGGTTTTGTTGGACTGGAGCCCCACATAGAAAGTAGATGGAATCAACTTGTTTCAAGCTATCCACATTTAGATGCTATTGAACATCCTAGCTCTATAAGGAATACAGTAAGTAAAGCACGTCTTAATCCGGTCACAAAGCTATATGAACTTAGAGAAAACCTTATATCAAATGGTGATTTGACAGGATTACTTGAATTATTGGTAAGTATTTATATAATTATTGTATAAATTTATAGCGATCAAATTTTTAACCGTCACATTTTTTTGAACAGGATAAAAAAGAAAAACAAAAACAATTGAAGGATGATGGCTCCTATTCCACAAAGAAAACAAGAACGAGGCTTTAGAGACAACGTCTGGGGAGATCCTTGGTAGTCCTGGCATGGGCCTTGCGGCCGGTAGTTCGTCAGAAATCTTGGTAATATAATATCAAAGTTTGTTTATTTATTTATTTTAGATATATATACTAACAAATACCTTTTACAGTCTATTCAAAAATGTGAACTTCTGCATCTTGACGACCAAGGTGCTCTTAAGGTTGTAGCAATTGGTCGTGTTCATCCTACTGATGATAGGGTTGTACATGGATGCCCAATAATAGATGGTTTCGTCAAAGTTCAAATAGATAGAGTTGTAGAAGGTTGCGGATCAACTTGTCTTTTGCCAGAGTCATGTATTTATGGTGAAATAGAACTTTTGAAAGATGCAAAAGGAAGTTTTATTCAATGGCCCGTTAAATTAATAAAGGTATATGTTATATGAATAATATTTGTATATTGATTTCATTTTTGGTATACTAATATTTTTATAACGTACAGATTTTGAACAAAGACTCTCCTCAAACTGTAGAACCATGTCACCATTTTATAAGTACACCTTATAGGCCACAGGTTGTGTTTAATATATATTATTATTTTTAATTACTTGATATTAAAAAACAATTTGCTTTGCCATTGTAGTTTGAGGCAACTCCTGCTGACCAACAACAAGCGATTCCAAATGAAAGAAACGAGTATCAAATATACTCTTATGCACTACAAGATGATGAGACTTTTAATCAATTGGTAATCACATTATTTATATATATATATATATACATATGTGGTTTGTGTTTCTATATATATTTGTTTACTAATAACATTGTTACTGATTGATGTATTTCATTGATAAACAGTTTTCTGAGAATACAACGGCCGAGCATGTTTCTTTTCGTATACCTACTGAGCCTGTTCATGTTTATCAACATACTAAGCCCGTTATTGCTAATCAACCTACGAAGACCGTTCATGCTAATCAATCTACCGAGCCCATTCGTGATTGTCAGCATACTAAACCGATTGTTGTTGCTTCTAAACCTTCAACAAAAAAAAACAAAAGTATCAAAAGAAAAAATAAAAGTATTAGAACTTTTAGAAATGGCGAGATCCAGGCCTCAAAACATATATAGATTAGCACAAAAAGTGCCACTTCATTCTGAAAAAGCCTTGTTTACGGTTTTTACTTCGCCAACTGGGATGTATGAGGAACGTGTTCAAGAGACGGTTGAATTTGAGGCGGTTATACAGTTATGTGTCAACGGTTGGGCGAATGTTTGCTTTGTGCATTGGTTCACAATGTATGTTCCGATAATTTTTATTTAAATATTTATGGTAGTATTTTTTACAATATAATCGAGGGTTACTAATCTTATCACATTTCTTTCTACTTTTATGTTAGGTATTTATATGCAGCTGGGGAACGAGAGGGTTTAAATAATACTGCATATTTTCATCCCCGTTATATTGAAGGTGAACTTGTCTCAGATGATGGTGACTTTGTGATTGACCACATCAAAAAGGTCATCTCTTTTCATAAGGACAAACAATGGTTTATTGCACCATACATAGCCGGGTATTCAATTTGTTTCATATCACGATCATTTATATTAAAGCTTCAACCTTCTTTTAGTTATGTTAGAATATTGTTTTTGTTTTTATTTATTAAGTGTTTCTTAAATCAGATCATTTTATGCAGGAAACACTGGGTATTAATTATACTTCAACATCATCCGGTATATAAAACTTGGAAGGGTTACATATTTGATTCACGTAAAGGTAAAGATGATGATGATTATTCATGTTACGAGATTACAACATTATTCGAACAGGCCATAGAAGAAAATATGACGTGGGCTAAGGTTAAAGTAAGTTCTGATCCATTTTCTATAGCTTGTTTATTTTTAGATTTTAGTTAACTAATTGTAAGCTCAATTAACTATTTAGTGTCGTCTACAACCGAATGGATGGGAGTGCGGTTATTGTGTTATGTTGGCTATGTATGATTTTGTGATTTGTAACAGAGAACATATGGTAAGTGTATTTTGTACATTCCTATTTATATACGTTTAATAACAATGTGTATTAAACTATAACCTAACTTTTATCTGTCTTTATGTTTTAGTTGGCAAATAAAACTAAAATGGTTCGTCAAGGTGAAATTGATGAATTTGTAGAGCGTACTTTAAAGGTGTTTATATCATCTTTTGGTGACGTTGAGGTTGAGAAGGATCAATGAAGGTAAGTGTATTAGTATGCGAATCTATTCATAGTATTTTTTTTTCCAGTTTTTCTACATTTTTATAAATATTTGTTTAGGACACTTGAGTGAGCCTCCGAACATAGTCTTTTGATTCATTATATTGAGAATTAATTGCAAAGATGGTTAAGTCACTTTGACCCGTTCGTCTATTTGACCCTAAGGGCCTAGGCACACATATTATTAGGGTTTCTTAGGAGCAACACATGGCTTTGTAATTTTGTATTAATGTTGACTATAGTTGGCATGACTTACGCATTAAAATTTTCTAGATTTTGGGATCATGTTTTATTTTAATCCTAAATGTTAGCTGATAGACATTTTATTTGTTTTGATCAGTGGCAAATGAATTCTGGTTAGCTGGTGTTACTTAGAGCTTGTGGTGGATGAAGAAAGTTGCACAAAGTCAAAGGTTTTTCAAGTGTTTTTTGCATGGGTGTAAAACTGAATGATTTGATGTTTTTTTTATGTTTTTTCTTTGTTAAATTGAATGCTTTAGAGGAATGGGTCAAGATGGATTCTTTAGCTGTTTATAAAACGGTTCATTGTTTGATATATCCTTTTGATATATGTGTTTGTAAATCTCATGAATCAGCATGAATTGGCTGAAATATATGGATGCACCACCTAACCAACCGGCTATTAGCTCCACCACAAACCGTCGTATTAAGTTTTAATATAATGCTTTATAAATATGACGATCAATACACCGAAACCGTCTTCTTAACACACCACAAACCGTCTTATTAGGCTTTAATATGACGCTTTATATATATTAAATATGACGGTTAACAAACACAAACGTCATATTAGGCTTTAATATGAAACCTTAAAACATATCAAATATGACGGTCTATTGAAACGTCTTAAAAGGTTTTAATCCCAAATATGACGGTAATGACCAAAAATGACGGTGTCTTTTAAGACGATTAATATACCGTCATATTTGATTGAAAAAGTGTCATATTAGATGTCTTTTTTTGTACTAGTGCCTCTAGATCAGACGAAAATAGAAAACGTGTAGAAGCAGATTTAACAATTAACCGATCTTTATTTATTATCAAAACTAGATGCATGTTTGACAATCAACCTAAGATCGAAGAACACTCCTCCAATTCTTCTGGCCTCTCTCTATACGAATTCTCTATTTCTGTCTCTCTCTCTCTCCCTCTACCTCTATGTAACAATGTTTTAAAATGCTAACCTTAACCCTAATGCATAACAATGTTTATATGTACATGCACTGCCACATCATCATTTTTGGCATGTATTAGTGTAAGGGCAGTGGGGATGGTCCGTGATGACACCCCCATCACGCGTGGAATAAACTTGCACACCGCCGCCACCACCGTTTATAACGCGTGAAAAGATTAACGCGTTGATATATCACACGTTGAACATTTTGAAATTTGAACGTTGTTTATGTTTTTTGACCGTTATTCAACGATAAACTATATTAAAAAAAACCCTTTAAACCTTTTATATATACTTCTCCATTTTAAACCATTTCACCCACACCAAAACACAAACACATTTCACACAATCTACATTTTCGCAAATGGAGTTTCCTACGGATTCGACGATTCCGATGGATAGCGATAGCAATACCGAGTCGTCTTCCGACAATGAGACGCTAAAATATTTTGTGTCGGTGTATAACGAACTTGATACTAGTTCGTCCCGCCCAAAGAAGAAGATGGTAGATCGTGATCGTATACGTGCCAACGAAGTGTTAATGAACGATTATTTTGTGGAGAATCAGCTCTAAAATGCCGAAACGTTTAGAGATCGGTTTCGTTTACCAAAAGAATTATTTTTAAAGATTGTTGGAGACATCGAAGCAAGCGATGAATGGTTTCAAGAAGGTTACGATGCGAGGGGCAAACCAAGTTTCACGGCGATACAAAAATGCACGTACGGCATTCGCCAACCAATGACAGGTAACCCTCCCGATCAATATGATGAATACCTAGCTATGGCGTCCAGAACTTCCCGTGAATGTCTGCATTTTTTTTGCAACGCAGTCATTAAGTTGTATGGTAAAGAATTTTTACGTAAACCGACGAGCCACGACATCTCACGTATTTACGTCACACATGAGGCTAGATGGCACTTTCCAGAGATCCTCAGTAGCATCGATTGTACACATATCGAGTGGAAAAATTGTCCAAGAGAGTTGCGAGGGGCGTATGTTAGGGGTGACATCAAAAACCAACTATCATACTAGAAGCGGTGGCGTCGAATGATTTATGGATTTGGCATTCATATTTCGGTGTTCCAGGTTCAAACAACGACATCAATGTGTTGCACACGTCGCCGTTGTTTCAAACCGTAACGGATGGTACCGCACCCTTCTCTCCATTCTATGTTAACGAACGATATTACAGACGAGGCTTCTTTCTTATGGATGGTATATACCCATCATGGTCTGTTTTTGTGAAAGCTCCTTCATTTCCTGTCGAGGCTAAAGAAATCGTGTTTAAAAAATTGCAAGAATCGGCAAGAAAAGATGTTGAGAGGGCTTTTGGTGTTTTAAAGGGTAGATGGGGTATACTACACCGACCGGTTCGTGCGATTAACAAGAAAGCAATACATAGCATAGTATATGCATGTATCATATTGCACAATATGATAATCAAAGAAGACGGACGTGCAATATCTCCAGATTGGGTGCCGGATCCTCCTACACAAGTTCAAGTTCCACAAAATATCCAACAAGAATTGCGTGATGAAGAAACTCACTTTTGGTTGAGATACGATTTAATCGAACTAGTAGGTTCTTTAGGTTTGGAGTTTCATGAGTCGGACGAGGAGTAGAGTTTTTTTAGTATTTTTTTTTAATTGTAGCCTAAAATATTTCTAGTATCTTAAATTGAACTAGTATGTTTTAATTTTAATGAAATTTATAATTTTAGTGTGTTATTGTTAATTTCTAGTTTAAAAAAAATTAAAAAAAATTGTGAGTGATGGAATTCCATCACTAGTGATGACCACCGCGACTACAAAATGCTTGTGAGTGATAGAATAGTGGCTGATGATATGACAGGAGTTGATTGGATGCTTGTGAGTGATGGAATTCTATCACTAGTGACCACCCCCACTCCCCTAATTTCAAGATTTTAAAAGTTGAAAGGTTTTTTTTTCTTTAAATTGAAATTTTGTCTTGTGGTTGTTGTTATAGAAGAAGCAAGAGCATTGCTAGGAAGATATGAATTATGAGTATCAAGAGGGAACAATCAACACTATCATTTATCGGTCATTTCAATGGCCCTATTAATGTTGGACTTTATTGTTGGTTAATTGTGATCTTTTATGGCCCGACCCAAATCCAACCATAAAAGTTATGTGATTTAAAGATAGTTGTGAAATGAAAATAAGGTGTTGGTTATTGCAATCTGTTATCTTTTTGTCAATTATATTGCAGGATGTCATGTGTTTTGGTGTTTTACTTTTGTTAAGGTTCGTGGAAAACATTATAAAGATATGGAATTAAAAACATGGCATGATTTCGCTATGGTGTATATGAACTTATCTCAATGGCGTGATGTCGAAGCTCGTTTCTCAAGATCCGAGGCCATCAATTACTATTCGTCGTCTCGTTTGCACGCCATTGGTATGTTCATGCAATTCTTTAATCTTTATTGGAAATTAAAAAGAATTATAATTATATCATCATTTTTGTTGCCGGTTTGTTGTATGAAGCAAAAGTTCTTTGATAAAGAAGCTTTAACAACATATGAAATTGCTTTAGATATCAACCATGTTCATGTGCAAAATCTTGTTTCCATGGCCATGGTTTTAAGACGGCTCGGCTGGCAACTCTGTGTTGGAAGTTATAGTGTGAATGGAAAGTCACAAATGGTAAAACCACTTTGTCCCACATCGGAGTGGGAACAAAAAGATAGGCTATTTATAAGGTGAAACCTTAATGAAGCCTTTGAAGTCTTATGACATGTTTTACCACAAGTCCTACCCGCGCGCGCGCAGGGGGGTGCAAAAAATGGAACCGGATTTAGTTGAACTCGTGTACGCCCGCACGTCCTGTGGACACGAATGGAGCTCCGAAAACCCGGGCTCGCGGGAGACAGTTTTTGCACTCGAGACTGACTAATTATTTTTTAATTAGTCTTTAAAACTGTAACGGTTGGGCTAGTTAATGAGTTTTTAAACTGAAATGATTATTCAGTATTATGATGATCATTATTGTGTTAAATGGTTTTTATTATCAGTTTTAAAACTGTACTAATGACCATTATCAGTTTTAAAACGGTTCTTAATTCATTGCAATAATGTCCAGAATTCGGTTATGAATTCTGTGACTATAAAACTAGACCAGACCAACACAGTTTGATACACCGAAAACAATATCTTCTCTCGATCTCTCTGCAACATTCTCCGCTTTACTTTTCAGGCAAGTGTTCGAGTCCGGCAGTGCGCGGTGCTGCTTCGAACCGGCGTACCCTGGGAACAGACGACGAATCTGTTTAAGGGAATTGTGTCAAACACAAGCCCGGTTCAATCGATTATTGTTTCTTCAGTTTTCTTTTTTCTGTGCAGATTATGTTCGGTTATTTTATACAGATTACTAACAAACTTAAACAGACCACATTACTGATTTGTTCCTGCATTATGTTACTTTTCAGAATGGAATCCCAGCCGATGACTACTGCTGTTTCTGCTGTCATGACCAGTGATGTTTCTGCGGTCATGACTTCCGTTGTTTCTGTCACTACCGGTCTTGTTGCACCGCTGCCTAATGCAGTTTCGCATGCTGAAAAACCAGAGAAATTCAATGGTGTGAATTTCAAACAGTGGCAGCAAAAGATGTTCTTTTATCTGACTACGCTGAATCTAGCAAGGTTCTTGACTGAACCTAAACCCCATGTTGATGAAGGGGAAATGGATGCTCAAAATGTGAGCGCGATGCATGCTTGGAATCATTCGGATTTCCTGTGCCGCAACTTTATCTTGAATGGTTTAGTGGACACATTGTATAATGTGTATTGCAAAGCCAAGACTGCCAAAGAATTATGGGATTCGTTGGATCGCAAATACAAAACAGAAGATGCGGGCACTAAGAAATTCGTGGTGGCTAAGTTCTTGGACTTTAAAATGATAGATGCTAAAACTGTCATGAGCCAAGTCCAAGAATTGCAAGTTATTCTTCATGATATTCATGCGGAAGGAATGGTCCTCAGCGAGACATTCCAAGTTGCGGCAATGATTGAAAAACTGCCACCAAGTTGGGTTGATTTCAAGAACTATCTCAAGCATAAGCGAAAGGAGATGACCATTGAAGATCTCGTTGTTCGTCTTCGTATTGAAGAAGATAACAAATTGGCTTTGAAACGGATTGATGGTCCTGAAACAGTGAAGGCCAATCTTGTTGAACATGGCCAATCTTCAAAGGGAAAAAACAGTGGAAAAGGTGGAAAGAAAGGTCTTGGGAAACGCTCCAACCTTGGTCCTAAAGGAGGAGTTGGGAAAAAGAAGTTCCAAGGAACTTGTTATAATTGTAAAAAACAAGGCCACAAGGCTAGCGAATGCAAGCTTCCCAAGAAGAAGGAAAATGCTCAACAAGTGAACATGGTAGATGAAGTCGATAAGCTCGTTGCCATGGTCACGGACCTCTCGATTTTGGTCACGGAAGTGAATATAGTTGGGCAAAATAACAAGGATTGGTGGGTCGATACGGGGGCTACCCAACATGTGTGCTTTGACAAAAGCCTTTTCAACACCTTCAAGGAGGTGACTAATGGAGAAAGGGTTTTCATGGGAAATTCTACCACGACAGAAATAAAAGGCGAGGGTAACGTGGTTTTGAAGATGACTTCTGGAAAAGAACTCACATTGTCCAATGTGTTGTATGTTCCAGAAATTCATAAGAACCTTGTTTCGGGGTGGCAATTGAACAAGTTTGGGTTCAAAATGGTGATTGAGTCGGATAAGGTCGTGTTGACCAAAAATGGTGTGTATGTTGGTAAGGGCTATGCCCTAAATGGAATGTTTAAACTCAATGTAATTGTCGTGAATGCAATGAAAGAAAACGCTACTAGTTCTACTTACTTGATTGAGTCTTCTAATCTTTGGCATGGTAGACTAGGTCACGTAAATTATAATTCCATTCGTCGTTTAATCAAACTTGATTGCATACCAACATTCGATATCGACTCAATTAATAAATGTGAAACTTGCGTAGAAGCAAAACAAACAAAATCGTCATTCCAAAAGGTTGAACGAATCACCGAACCCCTCGAGATGATCCACACTGATGTGTGTGATCTAAAAGCAATTCCTACTCGTGGTGGGAACAAGTACTTCATCACGTTTATTGATGACAGTACAAGGTATTGCTATGTGTACTTACTTAAGAGTAAGGACGAGGCTATTGACAAGTTTATCTTGTTCAAAGCCAAAGTTGAGAATCAACTAAATCGGAAAATCAAAATTGTAAGGAGCGATCGAGGAGGTGAATATGTTTCACCTTTTATTGACATATGTGCAAAAAGTGGAATCATCCATGAACTCACAGCTCCTTACTCCCCTCAATCAAATGGCATAGCGGAACGGAAAAATCGTACCTTGAAAGAAATGATGAATGCCGTGATGATAAGTTCTGGTGTAAACCAAAACATGTGGGGGGGAAGCAATCTTATCGGCAAATTATGTGTTGAACATGATACCCAATAAGAAAAAGAATGTAACGCCTTACGAATTATGGACGGGAAAGAAAGCACCGTACAAATCCTTGAAAGTGTGGGGGTGTCTAGCTAAGGTGGTGGTCACACCACCTAAGCACCTACTAATAGGTCCCAAAACGGTGGATTGTGTACTTATAGGATACACCCGTCCTTATGGTCCTTATCGTTTTATTGTGCATGATTCCAAGAACCCTGGAATATGCAAAGGCACCATAATCGAATCTAAGGATGCAACGTGGTTTGAACATGTGTTCCCATGCTTAGATAGAAGTGAACCAAGTTCTTCTAGACCGGTTGAGGAAATTGTTCCAGAGGGTGTAGTTGAAAACGATGAACCTCGAGAACAATCTAAGAATGAGGAAGTTGAAATCAAGAAAAGTAAACGCCAAAGGACTGGAACATCCTTTGGTCCTGAGTTTCTTACCTATATGGTAGAAGATGAACCTCAAATATACCAACAAGCGGTACATTCCTCAGAAGGACCTCAGTGGAGGGAGGCAATCAAAAGTGAGATAGACTCTATCTTACAGAACCATACTTGGGAACTAGTGGATCTTCCTCAAGGAAGTAAACCACTAGGATATCGATGGATCTTCAAGAAGAAGATGAAACCAGATGGAACCATCGATAAGTACAAAGCAAGGTTGGTGATCAAAGGATATAAACAGCGAGAAGGTTTAGATTACTTTGATACATATTCTCCAGTTACGCGAATAACATCCATCAGGTTGGTGCTTGCCATTGCTGCCATTAGAAATTTGGAAGTTCACCAAATGGATGTGAAAACAGCTTTCTTGAATGGAATTCTAGAGGAAGAAATCTACATGGAGCAACTCGAAGGCTTCACAGCTATTGGGCAAGAAAAGAAAGTGTGTAAACTTGTGAAATCCTTGTATGGATTGAAACAAGCTCCAAAACAATGGCATCAAAAGTTTGATCATGTCATGCTTGATGCTGGGTTCAAAATCAATGAATGTGACAAGTGTGTGTATGTGAAGGACACATCTGATGGATATGTCATTTTGTGTCTATATGTAGATGATATGCTCATTGCTGGAAGCGATGACAAAATCATAAAATCTACAAAGAACATGCTAAAAGCAAGATTTGACATGAAAGACTTGGGTCTTGCGGA
The DNA here is from genome assembly GCA_030545235.1 of Helianthus tuberosus. Lineage (NCBI taxonomy): Eukaryota > Viridiplantae > Streptophyta > Magnoliopsida > Asterales > Asteraceae > Helianthus > Helianthus tuberosus. The sequence goes on along the minus strand of CM060399.1, from coordinate 170,941,844 downwards.
TGTGATTTTGGGGGTCAAAATCTCGCGAACCCCAAGTGGAATCGTTTTAAGTCAATCCCACTATGTGGACAAAATTCTTGAGAAGTTCAATGCAAATGACACTAATGAAGCTAGAACTCCACTTGACACTAGTCAACATCTAGCCAAGAATAGAGGTGAACCCGTAAACCAGTTGGAATACTCAAGAATTATTGGAAGCTTGATGTATCTTATGAGTTGTACTAGGCCAGATGTAACACCCCGAAAATATAAGACATTATATCGGAATTATAAAAGCATAAGTAAATGGGAGTTTACTAACTAAGAATTTTAACATAGTTAGTTAACTAGTCTAGAAATAGCTTATAACTTGATTAAAAGCTACCAAATTATATGTTGAACAAAGTTGAGGGACCATAGTTGCTTAATTTGAAACTTAATTAATTAGAACAAATAAAAAAATAAACCAAACACCCCAAATTGAGGTGTTGGTCGATCAGGAAGAAGCAGGGGGCGACACCCCCATTCCACAAACCCTAATCTCACAAAACTCTCAAATTGAAGGTGCAATTCTGATCCAAAACGAAATCCGAGTTTAGATTATTGATCCTCATCACAAGAGGATCATAAGGTATGTAAAAATTCGTGTTAATCCTTTGTTTGAAATTCTCATGATTTTGGAAAATCTAAGATTAGATGTTGCATGTGTGTTGTTTGATTTGATTAGAGATGATGTAGTGTCTAGAAGTAAAACCTAGACAACTGCATATGAAATCATGTCCAATTTCAGGAAATTCCATGAACACCTTAAAGGTGGGTTATGGGTTTTACAAGATGAAGATGAACACTAGGGTTTAGGATGGATATTCTAGTGTAATTTGATTGTTGAAAGTGATTTCAGAAAGATATGATGCTTAAAACACTATAGGAGGGCTTTATTGTTGTCAAGTTAGCTAATTAGCAAGTTAAGAAGTTGATTACTAAAGGTATAAAAATTCTGCATATGAAGTGTTTGTTGAAATGCCTCAAAGAAGACTTGAAAATTAGAATTTTGTGGTTAAAACGCCTAATCGTGATGTTTTAACTATTATGTGAAATATGGTTTACAAAGAGTTCTAAACAAGATAACATTGAACTCTATAGGACAAGATACCGGAACGTCGAGTGGACAAGCCGGTGGAGACTCACGATCGAAGGGCGTGCGCTAAGGTATGTAACTTGTTCCGTTACATTTATTTTATCGGATGATTCAAATATGTAATTGAATTTTGAATAAGAGTTGTTTTGAATTAAGCATCGAAGTCGTTATATTGATTGATTTATTAAATTCGGTCGGTACCCGTTGGTAGTCGTCATATAGAAGAATTCTTTAGACGAGCCAAACGGGTCAAATAATCAAGTAAAACATGATTTATATTCCGGAAATATGATAGATTGTTCTACGCTATTGGTTAATAATTATTACATGTTAGAAATACTAGATTTGGATGTAATGGGTTGTTAGAAAGGCAAATTACGAGATTTGTTTGAAGGAAATGAAATCACAAAACAAAACATGGATTTCCAGGACTTACCGTAAATTATGGTAATACCGTAATTTACGGTATAGGGCAGACATGTTACGGTGATTATCTACTGGTTTACGGTGACCAGGAACTCTCAGGGATCACCGTAAATTACGGTGATGCCGTAATTTACGGTGGATCCAGGAAGGTTATTTTGCTTTTATTATTTCAAATGTGACGTTCAACCTTGCGACTATATTATACGATAGCGTCAAAACTAATGTTTTAATGGTTTTGGTCATAGGTAAATCGACAAGTCTTACGGGTGGTGATCAAGTGATAAGATGAAGAACCGAACACTCTATTTTGAAGCTTCCGCAACGTCTTAGATCTTTTGTAGTCTTTGTGTATGGGTCTTAACACAATTTAAACAGTTTTGTAATTATGGAACTTAGTCATTAGTCGACTAAGGTCATGGTTATTAGTAACTTTTGTTAATGAAAGTCATGTACTAAATTTTATACTTTGCCTAAAATCAAGGGTATAAATTTTAGGGTGTTACAAGTTGGTATCAGAGCTCAAGGTTGTCAATAAGTGTTCGGTTCAAGCTTGATCGATCGTCCGGTAAGAACTAGCTTATTTGTTAATAAATTAGGTACTACGTAAAGAATAAGAAATGAACAATATGCATGAAACAAGTGTGTAAGCTCACTCAAAAACAAGAAATGCATGAAACAAGAATGATTAAATCAAGTTACGAACTTGATTGAATTGAAACAAGAATGATTAAATCAGGTTACGAACTTGATTGAATTGAAACAAGAATGATTAAATCAGGTTACGAACTTGATTGAATTGAAACAAGAATGATTAAATCAGGTTACGAACTTGATTGAATTGAAACAAGAATGATTAAATCAAGTTACGAACTTGATTAAATTGAAACAAGAATGATTAAATCAAGTTATGAACTTGATTAAATCAAAACAAGTAAAGCAGGTATTATAAATGAAATGTTAAACAATCTATGTAAACATTTCAGAAATAGAGATGGCTGAAGGAGGCAATGATAATGCGGTGCCAAGAGTCACCGAACAAATGAGAGAAGTGATTGCCGAAGAGGTTGGAAAGGCGATTGAAAACAGTTTGTCAGGCTTTATTGATAAAATTCAAAACACGGTTTTATCAATAGTAGAAGATAGAATCAAGAAGCTGGAAGATGATTCAAATGTAGCAAAAGAAAAGCGTGGAGGACGAAAGCCTTGTTCATACAAGGAATTCATGGCTTGTAAACCACCAATATATAATGGGGAGGTTGACCCAATAGTGTGCCAACGATGGCTAAGTGAGATCGAAGGGGTATTCGAGAGAACCCATTGTGACGAAGAAGACTACGTAGCTTATGGTACGGGTCAACTAAGGAGTCAAGCGAAAGATTGGTGGGATAACAAAAAGAAGGAAATTGGAAGTGAAGCGGCTAAGGCCATGACTTGGGAGGAGTTTAAGACGCCGTTTCTTAAACACCATAGTCCCAAGGCGGTTATAAATAAAATCAAGGAAGAATTCATGCAACTCAGACACAAAGGTGAATCCATAGACAAGATCATGGGGATGTTTATGGACAAGATGAAGTTCTGTGATGATTTGATAACGAATGAAGAGCAAAAGGTCTATTATTATCATAACATGCTAAGCGCGGAATATAGAGAGTTCATAACCCCTTCAAAGTACGAGACCCTTACCGAGATTGTCAACGCTACTCGGGAAAGGGAGATTGAATTGAAGAAAAGTATAGAACGGGGTGAACGAAGGGCACAAGATGTGAATCCAAGCCCTGCCAAGAAAGCAATAACGAATGAATCAGCAAAGAAATCAGATGCTAAAGGTAGTACATCAGGTTGCAAAATTTGTGGGAAGAATCATAAAGGCGAATGTCGTTACAAGGATAAGCCTTGTCCCATATGCAAGAAAACGGGACATATGGCTATGTCGTGCCCAGAGAAGGTGACGGTTTGTTATAATTGTTATCGAACGGGTCACAAAAAGTCGGAATGCCCGGAACTGGTTGGAAAGAAAGATGGGCAGGAACCGAAAGGTGAAGCCCCAAAAGCAAAGGCAAGATCTTTTCAATTAACCACCGCAGAAGCGAAGATTGAACCTGACGTGGTCTCAGGTATATTTGCTGTAAATTCAATTCCCGCACACGTGTTATTTGATACGGGTGCGAATAAATCCTTTGTTTCATATGGGTTTATTCGACATCCTTCATTTATTCTAACAAAATTACCTGTGCCTTTAGAAGTAGAGATAGGTAATAACAAGAGTTTTATTGTTTGTGATGTATGTGAAAACTGTAAATTGAGCATTGACGATGAAGAATATTTGATAAATCTAATTCCGATGTCGATGGGAGAATTCCAAGTAGTCGTTGGGATGGATTGGCTATCTCAATACCATGCAAAGGTCGTGTGTTTTCGCAAAGAGATAAAACTAACATCTCCGAGCGGAAAACACGTCACCATTTATGGCGAAAAACGAGGCAACCCCATAGTATGTTCGATGTTGAAAGCTCACAAGCTCATGAAGCGAGGATGCAAGGCATTCATAATTTATGCAAATGAGACCAAGAAAGAATCACGAAAGATTGGAGATGTACCGGTAGTACGAGGCTATGAAGATGTTTTTCCGGAAGACTTACCGGGGATACCGCCTGAACGGGAAGTAGAGTTCAGGATCGAATTGATTCCCGGCGCGAAACCTGTAGCAAAAGCCCCGTACCGACTTGCACCGTCGGAACTACAAGAGTTGATGTCCCAAATCCAAGACCTGCTTGACAAGGGATTCATAAGGCCGAGTGTGTCTCCTTGGGGCGCACCGGTGTTGTTTGTGAGGAAGAAGGACGGGAGCATGCGCATGTGTATCGATTATCGGGAGTTAAACAAACTCACGGTAAAGAACCGATACCCGCTCCCGAGGATAGATGACTTATTTGACCAACTACAAGGCGCGAGTTGGTTTTCAAAAATTGACCTTAGGTCGGGGTATCACCAACTAAAGGTCAAAGAAGAAGATGTGCCGAAGACGGCTTTTCGTACAAGATACGGACATTACGAATTTCTCGTGATGTCATTTGGGCTGACAAATGCGCCCGCGGCTTTCATGGACCTCATGAACCGGGTTTGCAAGCCAATGTTGGATAAGTCGGTCATCGTGTTTATCGATGATATCTTGGTGTACTCGAAAAATGAAGCTGAACACGCACATCATTTACAAGAAGTGTTAGAGACACTTAGGCGAGAGAAGTTATATGCAAAATTCTCTAAATGTGCCTTTTGGTTACGAGAGGTTCAATTTTTAGGTCATGTCATAAATGCCGACGGAATATTGGTGGATCCGTCAAAGATAGAGGCAGTGTCAAAATGGAATTCCCCGAAGAACCCTTCTGAAATTAGAAGCTTTTTGGGGCTTGCTGGATATATTAGGAGATTCATTCAAGATTTCTCCAAGATTGCAACGCCGCTAACAAAGTTAACCCAAAAGAAAGCAAAGTTTGTTTGGGGAGTCGATCAAGAAAAAGCGTTTCGGACGCTAAAAGAAAGGCTAACTCAAGCTCCGGTACTGACATTGCCGGACGGAGTCGAAGACATGGTGGTTTATTCGGATGCTTCATTATCGGGGCTAGGTTGCGTGTTGATGCAACGGGGCAAGGTAATAGCCTATGCCTCGAGACAATTGAAGATACACGAGAAGAAATACCCCACGCACGATCTCGAGCTGGCAGCGGTGGTATTTGCATTAAAAATATGGAGGCATTACTTGTATGGGGTAAAATGCACCATATTCACCGACCACAAGAGCTTGAAATACTTCTTCGATCAGAAAGAGTTAAATATGCGACAAAGGAGATGGTTGGAAACGGTGAAAGACTATGATTGTGAGATACATTATCACCCCGGAAAGGCAAATGTGGTAGCGGACGCTCTGAGCAGAAAAGCGGATTATGTCCCGATACGAGTACGATCGATGCAACTCGTGGTAACCTCGAGTATACTTGAACGTATTCAAGAGGCGCAATTAGAAGCAGTAAAAGAAGAGAATTGGAAGAAGGAAAGAATAATTGGTCAGTTGAAAGACTTGTCGGATGGGAATCACGGGTTAAAGACTCGATCCGGAAGGATATGGGTCCCACAAACCTGTGGAGTAAAGGCGCTTCTACTTGATGAAGCTCATAAATCCCGTTATTCAATTCATCCGGGTGCGACTAAGATGTACAATGATTTGAAACAAAATTATTGGTGGCCCGGAATGAAGAGGGACGTGGCAAAATATGTGGAAAAATGCTTGACATGTTTACAAGTCAAGGCGGAGCATCAGAAACCATACGGTAAACTCCAACCGTTAGAAATTCCGGTTTGGAAATGGGAACATATTACAATGGACCTGTTAACCAAACTGCCTAAGACAAATCGTGGTTTTGATGCCATATGGGTAGTGGTGGATAGATTGACGAAAAGTGCTCACTTCATTCCGATTCGTGAGACTTATACGTCAGAAAAGATGTCAGAAGTCTATACCAATGAAATTATAGCACGTCATGGAGTGCCGGTGTCCATCGTGTCGGATAGGGATACCCGGTTTACTTCGAATTTCTGGCGTGATTTCCAAGAACAAATGGGGACCAAATTGTTCATTAGCACTGTGTACCATCCTCAAACGGATGGACAAAGTGAAAGAACGATACAAATATTGGGAGACATGCTACGGGCGTGTATAATCGACTTTGGAGGCAGTTGGGATGTTCACCTACCGTTAGTTGAGTTTTCGTATAACAACAGTTACCAGTCTAGTATTAAAATGGCACCATACGAACTGCTTTACGGTAGGAAGTGTCGAACCCCAGTTTGTTGGGGTGAAGTAGGTCCACGTGAACTCGCCCACCAAGACATAGTACGAGCCACGAACGAAAAGATCGATAAAGTTCGGGCACACTTGAAAGCGGCTCAAGACAGGCAAAAGGCGTATGTTGATAAAAGGAAAAGGCCAATTGAATTTCAAGTCGGTGACATGGTCATGCTAAAAGTGTCCCCATGGAAAGGTGTTATTAGATTTAGAAAGAAGGGGAAGTTAAGCCCAAGGTTTATCGGGCCATTTAAAATTATCGGAAGAGTTGGCAAGGTAGCTTACCGTCTTGAACTACCGGAGGAGCTGAGTGGGAACCATGGCACGTTTCACGTATCTCAATTAAGAAAGTGCCTAGCAGACGAAACGACCTATATCCATTACGATGATATCGAAGTGGATAATAGTCTAAATTATGCGGTAAGACCGGTTGAAATTTTAGACAGAAAGGTCAAACGTTTACGAAATAAGCAAATTGAACAAGTCAAGGTTAAATGGGAGCATAGAAAAGGTTCGGACACTACATGGGAGTCCGAAGAGGAGATGCGACGTCTTCATCCTACACTATTTGGTACGTACCTTGGTTTCGAGGACGAAACCCTTTTTAAGAGGGGTGGACTTGTAACACCCCGAAAATATAAGACATTATATCGGAATTATAAAAGCATAAGTAAATGGGAGTTTACTAACTAAGAATTTTAACCTAGTTAGTTAACTAGTCTAGAAATAGCTTATAACTTGATTAAAAGCTACCAAATTATATGTTGAACAAAGTTGAGGGACCATAGTTGCTTAATTTGAAACTTAATTAATTAGAACAAATAAAAAAATAAACCAAACACCCCAAATTGAGGTGTTGGTCGATCAGGAAGAAGCAGGGGGTGACACCCCCATTCCACAAACCCTAATCTCACAAAACTCTCAAATTGAAGGTGCAATTCTGATCCAAAACGAAATCCGAGTTTAGATTATTGATCCTCATCACAAGAGGATCATAAGGTATGTAAAAATTCGTGTTAATCATTTGTTTGAAATTCTCATGATTTTGGAAAATCTAAGATTAGATGTTGCATGTGTGTTGTTTGATTTGATTAGAGATGATGTAGTGTCTAGAAGTAAAACCTAGACAACTACATATGAAATCATGTCCAATTTCAGGAAATTCCATGAACACCTTGAAGGTGGGTTATGGGTTTTACAAGATGAAGATGAACACTAGGGTTTAGGATGGAAATTCTAGTGTAATTTGATTGTTGAAAGTGATTTCAGAAAGATATGATGCTTAAAACACTATAGGAGGGCTTTATTGTTGTCAAGTTAGCTAATTAGCAAGTTAAGAAGTTGATTACTAAAGGTATAAAAATTCTGCATATGAAGTGTTTGTTGAAATGCCTCAAAGAAGACTTGAAAATTAGAATTTTGTGGTTAAAACGCCTAATCGTGATGTTTTAACTATTATGTGAAATATGGTTTACAAAGAGTTCTAAACAAGATAACATTGAACTCTATAGGACAAGATACCGGAACGTCGAGTGGACAAGCCGGTGGAGACTCACGATCGAAGGGCGTGCGCTAAGGTATGTAACTTGTTCCGTTACATTTATTTTATCGGATGATTCAAATATGTAATTGAATTTTGAATAAGAGTTGTTTTGAATTAAGCATCGAAGTCGTTATATTGATTGATTTATTAAATTCGGTCGGTACCCATTGGTAGTCGTCATATAGAAGAATTCTTTAGACGAGCCAAACGGGTCAAATAATCAAGTAAAACATGATTTATATTCCGGAAATATGATAGATTGTTCTACGCTATTGGTTAATAATTATTACATGTTAGAAATACTAGATTTGGATGTAATGGGTTGTTAGAAAGGCAAATTACGAGATTTGTTTGAAGGAAATGAAATCACAAAACAAAACATGGATTTCCAGGACTTACCGTAAATTACGGTAATACCGTAATTTACGGTATAGGGCAGACATGTTACGGTGATTATCTACTGGTTTACGGTGACCAGGAACTCTCAGGGATCACCGTAAATTACGGTGATGCCGTAATTTACGGTGGATCCAGGAAGGTTATTTTGCTTTTATTATTTCAAATGTGACGTTCAACCTTGCGACTATATTATACGATAGCGTCAAAACTAATGTTTTAATGGTTTTGGTCATAGGTAAATCGACAAGTCTTACGGGTGGCGATCAAGTGATAAGATGAAGAACCGAACACTCTATTTTGAAGCTTCCGCAACGTCTTAGATCTTTTGTAGTCTTTGTGTATGGGTCTTAACACAATTTAAACAGTTTTGTAATTATGGAACTTAGTCATTAGTCGACTAAGGTCATGGTTATTAGTAACTTTTGTTAATGAAAGTCATGTACTAAATTTTATACTTTGCCTAAAATCAAGGGTATAAATTTTATGGTGTTACACCAGACATAGCATTTGCTGTGAGCAAGCTAAGTAGATACACAAGCAACCCAAGTTCAATGCATTGGAACTGTATCACTCGGTTGCTTCGCTACTTAAGATACACTCGGGAATACGGGTTGCATTATAACAGATATCCAGCAGTTATAGAAGGACACTGCGATGCAAATTGGATATCTGACACGAATGATTCCAGAGCAACAAGTGGGTATGTATTCACACTTGGAGGTGCAGCGATATCGTGGAAATCATCAAAACAAACGGTTATTGCTAGATCCAAGATGGAATCTGAGTTCATCGCTTTAGATAAAGCAGGTGAAGAAGCAGAATGGCTACGTCAATTTGTTGAGGATATACCAAGATGGCCAAAGCCGGCAACGGCCATTTGTATACATTGTGATAGCCAATCGGCACTTGGCAGAGCTCGTAGCACAATGTATAATGGTAGGAACAGACATATCAGACATAGACATAATACGATACGACAACTAATCTCTACAGGAATTATCACTGTTGAATACGTGAGGTCAAAGGATAATATTGCGGATCCGCTGACAAAAGGCCTAAGTAGAGAGTTAGTGCAGAAGTCGTCCATGGGAATGGGACTGAAGCCCTTGAAAAATGAAGTTCATATGATGGAAACCTAACTCAATAGACTGGAGATCCCAAGAATTGAGTTCAATAGGAAAACCTAATTGTATGAATAAACGAGGTCACTGTGGGGGGAGATAACCCTACGCATTTAATAAGGTAGTCTATTATAAAGATTAATAAACTTCCTAGTCCATTCCTAAAAGTGACAAGTGTGAGACTAAGCCTGTGGCTTTTAATGATTCGACTAAGGTAACCATACATAGTGAATCACCTATGTGAGAGAGAAGTGGGGTCGCTTCGAAGGGTATTGTTGGGGCACAATACCTAATGGCTCTCGCAGAACCAGGCATCATGTTCATGACCATAACGAACATAACTATGAGGACTTGACTTTGTCAGGGAGAGTCTTGTGTGAAGTGCATTGTCGTCTACACAAACGGCAGACGAGTTCAAAGACATCGAGTTCTACTCAGAGCTAGTGGGCTAAGTGCATTTCATGAGCGAATGTTCAAAGGGTAACACCTACCTATCGTATGCAAAACTCAACTGCTGAAATGTAATAAGGAATTATGTTGTTTCTGAGATCGACCTCCATTTATGTGGGGGATTGTTGGAAGTTATAGTGTGAATGGAAAGTCACAAGTGGTAAAACCACTTTGTCCCACATCGGAGTGGGAACAAAAAGATAGGCTATTTATAAGGTGAAACCTTAATGAAGCCTTTTAAGTCTTATGACATGTTTTACCACAAGTCCTACCCGCGCGTGCGTAGGGGGGTGCAAAAAATGGAACCGGATTTAGTTGAACTCGTGTACGCCCGCACGTCCTGCGGACACAAATGCAGCTCCGAAAACCCGGGCTCGCGGGAGACAGTTTTTGCACTCGAGACTGACTAATTATTTTTTAATTAGTCTTTAAAACTGTAACGGTTGGGCTAGTTAATGAGTTTTAAACTGAAATGATTATTCAGTATTATGATGATCATTATTGTGTTAAATGGTTTTTATTATCAGTTTTAAAACTGTACTATTGACCATTATCAGTTTTAAAACGGTTCTTAATTCATTGCAATAATGTCTAGAATTCGGTTATGAATTCTGTGACTATAAAACTAGACCAGACCAACACAGTTTGATACACCGAAACAATCTCTTCTCTCGATCTCTCTGCAACATTCTCCGCTTTACTTTTCAGGCAAGTGTTCGAGTCCGGCAGTGCGCGGTGCTGCTTCGAACCGGCGTACCCTGGGAACAGACGACGAATCTGTTTAAGGGAATTGTGTCAAACACAAGCCCGGTTCAATCGATTATTGTTTCTTCAGTTTTCTTTTTTCTGTGCAGATTATGTTCGGTTATTTTATACAGATTACTAACACTCTGGACCAGCAATCAGAAGTTTATTCACCGAAGCTATGCGGTTAGATAGGATGAACACTTGGGCTCGGTATAATATTGGCCAGTTTTACAATGGTGAGGGTCCAATGTTCATAAAGGAAGCTCTGGACTCTTTTGAGGCGGCGAGTATACTTAAGGAAACGGAAGCCATTGAGCCATTTAGATGATGTCGACAAAACAGACGCACCTGTCACAACGCGCGGGCATTCCCACTAGTGTATATAAAAGAAAATGACATGAAAGATCTTCCCAATTATCTTCTATTCTTTCTGTAATTCTGTTTGTGTTGCCCCGGCCAAAAAGGCACAATAACATTATCATTCCGCCTTTATTTTCATTTTACTATATATTAAATCTTGATCCCCTCACAAGAATTGTCAAATTTTAATTTTTCAAAGATGTGTCTTTCTTTATGAAGAAAATTCAACTTGAAATAAATATCCTATTGGACTATGATAAAAATGGGACAACTAAAATAATAAATACAACAACTACCTTAGCATATGAACTCAATCAAAGCTGTCTTCCTTCTAATCTTAATTTTCCTCAAAGAGTTTGTGATTTTTACGCTTACAATATGACTAGCGAAATCAAAGCATCAAGCCGTATCAGTCTCCCTCCACCATGCTCCGGAAATCTTATAACAATCCTTAGCATTGATGGTGGAGGCATAAGAGGTATCATCCCTGGTGTCATTCTCCAGTACCTTGAATCACAACTTCAGGTATATATAGATACAACTTCTGGTGGCATGTATGCATATATTGATCTTTAACACAATATCACATCAAATAAGTTACTTGATTTCATGCCCACTTAGTTTTCAGACTTTAATCAATTAACTTGAACAAGTATAGTAATTATTGATTTACTATACACGCAGGAGTTAGATGGCGACGAAGTAAGGCTAGCGGATTACTTTGATATCATTTCTGGAACGAGTACAGGTGGTCTAGTTACGATCATGCTAACGGCTCCAAATGAGAACAACAGACCTATGTATGCTGCCAAAGACATCGTTCAGTTTTATCTTGACAATGCTCCCAAAATTTTCCCACAAGTTGGGTAAGATCTATTTTAGTTAAATACTTGATGCAATGTTTTTACTTACCTTTCTGTTTTTAGTTTGATGTTGTTTTGCTGCATATTTAGAGGGCCATTTGCTGGATTTATAAAGTTGTTGAAGACATTGGTAGGACCAAAATACAACGGGAAGTACCTTAAAAACCTTGTAACAAGCTTACTAGGAACCACAAAGTTGAGTCAGACATTGACTAACGTTGTGATCCCCACATTTGATATTAAGAATATGCAACCTGTAATCTTTAGCTCCTTTCAGGTATGCATTTTAATTTCTTTGAGAACTTTTTTTTTTTTTTTGTAATTTTATTATAGGGTTTGTGTGTCATATTGGTACTCCCTCAATATACGTCTCTGTATATAAAAACAAATAGAAAACTTCTATTATATGATACATATCCAATAATGTGTTGATTGTAGGTCAGGTCAAACTATACTGGATTTATGTAGGTTTTTCATTTTTTTAAGACTTTTTGCCATTTTTTACTAAAAAAAACCTTAGATCCTTTTATAAAAAATCCCTTTTTAGTAAAAAGTATTTTCAAACGGACACAAAAAGAAGGTTTGACTTTGGAGTATCTCAATTCTCAAGTCAAATTTTAGATAAATATTTAGTTCCTTTTTTTCTCTTGATTACTTTGTGAAATTCACTTTATTTATCGCGTCTTTTTTTATTTTTTTATAAGTGGTGATATATAATTGTTACGTTTAACTCGCATAACCTCTCAACTTACTTTGAAATATACATTTACCATGAGATTAGGTAAAACCTTTACTACACCCTTTGATACCATTAAGCTTAACTAACTACGATGAGTTAATACTTGAAGGTGGCCAGGGAACCAAGCATGGATGCACAATTATCGGACATCTGCATCGGTACATCTGCGGCACCTACTTACCTCCCTGCCCATCAATTTCAAAACGGTGATCGAGAGTTTAACCTTATTGACGGTGGAATTGCGGCTAATAATCCGGTAATTAAAACATCCTAACTAGCAAGGCACTAGGACAGACCATTACAACCGAATATTAAAATCACAAGAGGTTTTCCAATTGCAAAATCTTTTTATGAATGGTGTACAACTCTCTTCATGCACAAAGTACATACAACGTACTCCAATTGAATGATATATGATCGCATGAAGTGCGGCACCTAATGCACAAATACAGTGCAATTTAATGCATGTACTGGTACATCTATATATATGTGGACTACAACTGCAACGAAACTTTCAGTGTATTTATGGAATTTTTTTAAACCCAGGTTTCTTTCAAAACTCATGATAAACGAATGGTTTCTATTATTGGAATTTATTTCAAGACAGGGACTTAGAATCCAAAAGTCAAAATCATAGTTTTTTTTATTGAAATCTAAGTTTTATTTTATTTAGTTTTTCCTATAGCATATAATTTAATGATTTTTGTAATAGTATGTAATATTTAATAATTCAAAAATACATTGTTATGTTTTTTTTTTTTTTTTTTTTTTTGCGTTCGATATAAATTTTTTTTAATACTGAGTTTCGCTAAAAGGAAATGTACTTTTTTATATTTTGAGAGTATAAGATAATTTAAAACTAAATAGTATTAAAACACCATATTGTGCAGTTAAATATAATTTCTCAAAACTTAAATATCTAACGTATTTTTATTTTAAATTTAAAGAGCGGTTAATAAATATTTCATTTCAAGTATTTTCTTGTATGTTTCAAAATTGTAATATTAAAAATGGAATTTTAAATTAATATATTGTGCTTTATGTTCTCATGAAAATCTATTTCCGACTACAGACACACAGATACTAATTAACAAGGGTAAAGTTCAGACGCAAATTAAATGAAATTATCGTATATTAAAGCATATGAAGTAAAGAAAACAAAAACAAAAAAAAAACATGCGGTGGCATAATTATAAATAGCAATAATATATATCTAGAGTTATTGTAAATTAGTTATATAATTACTTTAGAGTATATATATGATTCAATTCAAGCATTCCCAGGACCCAGAGTATACTTATATGTAAAAATTATATAAATACTCAACATATAATACTTTAGAGTAATTTTAATCCAACTCATATACATTTTAAAGTAATTATAATTATTTTAGAGTAATTTTGATTGAACTCAAACTTATGTCTATAAAAATGTCTCCGTGATTTTTTTTTTGTGTGTGTTTCCCCTTCATTGTGTATGCTTTGTACAATAATTTCATTTTTATTTGATATATATCTATATAGGGTTAGATTGAAATTAAAAAAAAAAACCCAATAAACAAATCAAGTTTTTTTTTTTTTAAACTTCAACTTCATTAACAGCAAGCCGGCCAAAACCAGGCCGGCCAAACAACTACAAACAACGGAAAAAAAACTTACATATTCACAAAGGAGTACCAATCTTCCCAACCTATCCCCTTATGTTTCGATCTATTCGAGAACCAAAGAAAACCCAAGACCTTTATCTCACTAAGGATACTATCTATTTTTACAGGACTATTAGAAAAAACGAATTTATTTCTAGCTCTCCATATGCTCCAACAAGCGATAAAAATGATTCCGTGAACCGCGTCCTTCTTTTCATCCGAGACACCAAGATTCTTGTGCAACTCGAGAAGATCTTTAAGCGAGAACGCGAAAATATCAGGAATTTTGCACCACTTGCTGACACCGAGCCACACATTAGCCGCAACGAAACAGCCGATAAAAACATGATCCACGTTCTCGTCCGCAGCCAAACACATTCGACGAGTCCCATCACCGACCTGAACATTTCTCCTTATAAGCGCATCATAGGTAGGAAGTCAGTCCAACTCCATCCTCCAAACATGGACATTAACTTTAGACGGCACCCACTTTGACCATTCCAAGACATACCTTCTGTCCAGCACAATATTATCTTGAAAAAGCCTTTTAACCTCTTTGACCGAGAAGCTCCCATCCCCAGCAGACCTCCATTTCCATCTATCATCCAAGTCGGTCAGCTGGCATGATTCCAGAGACGAAAGAAGCAGCTAAAAAGAAGTGATCAAACTGGGTTCGGTCATCGATTCCTTCCAGACCCAGCGGAACCGAGCTGAACCAGAATACTGCAGTCTTTCCGCAACGGTACACTTCTTTTTGGATTCCAATCCAAACAAATCAGGAAACATATACCTGAGCGGCTCGTTGGAAACCCATGGATCCAACCAAAAGGATATTTCGTTACCCCGCCCGACTTCACCTTTTAGAAAATTCCTCAACGGGACCCCTCCTATTTTCAAATTATTGAAAACTTTAGCTAAGTTACTCCACACTCCGCTGAGCGTCTTTTTGAAAGGAACACATTCCCATCCAATCCGACTAATATGAAGAGCATCGATTATTTTTCTCCAAAGGTTGTGTTTTTCGGTTTTGTATCTCCAACCCCACTTAGCGAGGAGAGACAAATTCACATCCAACAATTTGTTCAATCCTAACCCCCCGTCTTTTTTAGGACAAGCGACCCGGTCCCAAGCCACCCAATGCATTTTCTTCTCATCACCGGACCCACCCCACAAAAAAAAAATCAACGATTCCAATTCCGATATCACCTTTTTTGGAGCTTGATAAAGAGAGAAATAATAACTAGGAAGACTTTCCATCACCGATTTAATAATAACAATCCTTCCTCCTATCGAAAGAGTATGAGACTTCCATTTAGCAAGTCTTAAACGAAACGTGTCGATCACCGGTTGCCAATTAGAAATCATCCTCATATTAGCTCCAACTTTTAAGTCAAGATACTTGATCGGCGGCGCATCCGGCTTACATCCAACTTCGTTGGCCATATCTTCAATCTCCTCCATCTCCGCCCCTATGCCATAAAGATTGGATTTCTCAATATTGATTTTGAGACCCGAACAAATGTAAAAACACCTAAGGATTCTCACAATGTTATTCACTTCGCTTTTAGACCATTCCCCCAAAACAATAGCGTCGTTCGCGTATAAAAGGTGAGTAACTACCGGCCCATTGTTAGGCGTAGTGATACCTTTAATTATCCCCACTTCTTTAGCCCGAGAGAGCATACAAGAAAGCGCCTCCATTACTACTAAGAAGAGAAAAGGCGATAGCGGGTCCCCTTGTCTCATGCCTTTTTCACACCTAAACTTGAAAGTGGGAGCCCCGTTGACCAACACCGAAAAACTAGCCGACGCTAGGATACTCGAGATCCATTCACACCACTTGGCCGGGAAACCCATTTGGATAAGAATATTCTCCACAAACTTCCAATTGACGTTATCATATGCTTTCTCGAAATCAATCTTGAGCAAAAAAGCTTTCGATTTCCTCTTCTTCATCCAAGACAACAACTCATTAACCACTAACGGACCGTCTAAAATATACCTACCTTTAAGGAACGCCGATTGCGTGTCGGAGATCACTCCATCCAATACTTTCCTCATACGGTTAGCCAATACTTTAGAGATCACTTTGCTAATGACCCCCACCAAATTAATCGGCATGTAATTATTAAGGGAGACCGGGTCACTAACCTTGGGAATAAGAGTAATATAACACGCCCCACAATCTCTGCTGAACTCTTCTTTGCTATGTAACCAAGCGAAGATTCTCGAAAAATCTTCTTTGAATACATCCCAAAAATGTTTAACAAAGCGCAAATTAAAACCGTCGGATTTATCATCACCGCACTCGAAAACCGCCGCTTTGATCTCTTGGTCCAAGAAAGGTTCTACCAGCATTCTACTATCAGCGTCCGAAATACTTTTCAAACCATGGCACAGAAGCTCTGGTCTAACTGGAATCGGCTCCTTAAATTTGTCACGGAAGAAGGAAAATACCTGTTTTTTGATCTTGACTGGCTTAGAGCACCATTCTCCATCGATATTAAGACCGTGAATGCTATTGACTGCTTTTCTGTTATTAACCAAGGCATGAAAAAAACTGGAATTCTCATCACCACCTACAACCCATTTGACACGAGCTCGTTGTTTGACATCCAACATCCTTCTATCTTTTACCTCTTTCAGAACTTTTTTATTTTCAGTCATAACCCACTCTTCTTCCTCCGAAAGCTATCTAGATTCTAATTCAAGCTCCAATCTTTCCAACTCCGCTGGAGCTAAATTTTTGGCTTCATTTTCCTTGGCCAGGAAGTCGTTTCTCCAAGATTTAATAGCTGATTTAATTTTAGAGAATTTAGCGTTGACACACGAATCCGGGGGCTCGAAATAAACAAACCCGTCAACCGCCTCCTTAACACAATCTTCAAACCGCGGTTTCCCAATCCAAGAGCTAAACACCCGAAAAAGACGAGGTCGGAATTTCAAATCAGACATCTCTAAAATGATCGGACAATGGTCAGAAAAACGGCAGGGCAAGGCCCGCACACACGCCGTAGGCCACTTGTTAAAAAAGTTAGAATAAACCAGAAAACGATCCAATTTGCTCAACTTCCTACCAGAATCCCTTATACACGTAAATTTCCTACCCTGCATAGGGTATTCACGCAGGCCGTTATCAGAAATAAAGTTGTTAAAATTTGCGGAACATACCGGTTAATTTTGACCGCTTCCTTTCTTCCTGAGACCTGACGGCATTAAAATCACCAACAACGACCCACCGCCCTTCCGAAGAGAAAACCACTTCAGATAACTCGATCCAAAGATTCAGTTTAGCATCCGTAGTTTGGGGGGCGTAAACGTTAATCAGATTAATAAGATCCCCACTCCCCTTCACTGAGCCCTTGATAACAAGGTAGTGTCTATATCCCAAACCCATAACAAACCCCCTGACAAACCAACTGAGGCCACATACGCATATTCAAACTTCCGATTATCCCAGAATTTCAAAATCAGATATTCAGACACCGATTAGTTTCCTGCAAAGCCATAATGCTGATTTTGTTGGAAGACACCACGTTTTTGATCCATGCCGCTTTACAATCCCCCAAAATACCTCTTATGTTAAAAGACAGACAATTCATTGGATCACCCCATTAATACCTTCATCTGAAATCATCTTCCTCACAAGATCACCGTGATTAACTAGCTCCACTCCCACAATCTTCCCCACATCAATTGTTTCGTTAATTTCCACATCAATATGGTTATCAAAAGAGTCTTTGACCACCTCTTCCTGTCCGCTGTACGAACCGGACGCTCTCGGACTAGACACCTCCTCCCCACCGGGCTCTCGAATCGGGGAGCTAACCAAGTGGATGCTATCGCCTGAACAAGGAGACCTTAATTTCCACATCAATATGGTTATCAAAAGAGTCTTTGACCACCTCTTCCTGTCCGCTGAACAAGTTTTTTAATTTCTTTTAACTAAAAGGTTAGTATTATACTATATGTATAGCTTGAGAAGATATAAATATGTAATATATATATATATGTGTGAATTGTATGTTTTTTTTTTCCTCAAAGATCAATAACATATAAAAGAAATTATCGTCTTTCTCTAGAGATATAGAGGAGTGCGTGTATGTATGATGTTTGTACCATAAACATATTAGATGTATATGGAATTAAAGTTATAGATTTTGTAATCAGAGTAGCTAGCTAACCCTAGACTCAATAGTTTAAACATTGTAAAAGTGGAGTTGTTTGATATCATAAAGTTCTCGATTGGCAGTCTTTGGTTGCAATAGGGGAAGTGGCTAGGCAGGTTCTAAAAGCAGATCCAAATTTCCCCGCAATCGGGCCACTTGGTTACGGTCGATATCTCTTGATATCAATCGGGACGGGCACAGAGAAGCAGCAACCTCAATTTGACGCCAAAATGGCTGCCAAATGGGGAGTGCTCGGGTGGTTAGTCAACCAAAGTTCCGCCCCCTTGATAGATGCTTTCACACAAGCAAGTGCTGATTTGGTTGTTATGTATAATAACACCGTCTTTGAATCCTTCGAGTCTGTTGACAACTATCTCCGCATTCAGGTACATATGGTTAACTCATCTCGATATGCATACATGAGTTGAAACATTTGTTATATTGTTCTAAGCGAAGATGGTCACTTTTAATACCAATCATTATTATATTTTGTATGGTAAGACTAATTGTTAAAAGTTTTTGTTCACTACCATGTCAAAAATAGGACGATGGATTGACCGGAGACTTGGCTTCGGTTGACGTGGCAACAAAGGAAAATTTGGAAGGCTTAGTGAAAGCCGGGGAAGGGTTACTTGATAACCTTGTTTCTCGAGTGAATACTAGTACTGGAATTGTTGAACCGGTCCCAAATGGTGGTACGAATCGTGAGGCGTTGAAAAGGTACAACTTTGTTGCATAATTGCCATTGCTAACTAGATAAAATTAAATAACCAAATGTACTTAGTAAAATTTCATTTTTAGAATTGAGTAGGGTTTAATAATATACAACGCATGTTTTTTCAAATGCAGGTTTGCAAAACGACTCTCAGACGAAAGGAAAGTAAGGGAGGCAAATTATATAAACCGTTGAGTGCTTGAGTGAATTGTTATTTTGCTTTGTGAAATTATTTAAATATATCGAAGGTGTAACGAATATAATGTTTTGTGTATTCTACTAGTGTGGCAAACATCATTTTGTATCGTACTAAAATCGCAATGCTTGTATGTGTATTTATTGATCAAACTGATCATTTCATAGGGTTCCACTTGATAAGCCCAGTAAATTAATGCTAGGCCAATTAAGCCTCTGCAAGTATGCAACATTAAGGTTCTGCTCCTCTAACGATGCTCCCTCGTGCCCCTCTTATCTTCTTCGTTGCTCGCCCAATCGGTGTTCTCAAACGCCATTGCGGTCACAAAATATATTTGCTAAACCAAGAATCCGAATAGCGTACGAAACCCTCTAGCATGTATTCTAAAAGAGTATGCAACATTTTTTAGCAGCAAAGATAAAGAGCTAAAGTATTGAAGACCTCATCTGGTAATTTAAAGAGAGTTTATGACATTCTCATTTATACAAGCACTGTTCCGCAACAATAGCTGTGTTAACGTACTTGTATATATCCACGGATTTCGTATATGTATGGTACATGTGAATGACATAATGTATGAAATTAAGGGTGTAACGTACATACATAAATACAGTGGTGGCTATGATGGTGTGCGGGGGGACCTTCGCACGGGGCATGTGATTTTGAGAGTCACGCGATTTAAAAAAATCTGATTTATATATGTTACTATTTTTTTAATAGTAAACACATACTAATTCCAATATACGCCTATTTACAAATCACTTTTTATGGTTTAGAATTTAGCCAACTTGACATTAGGTTTTTAAGCCAAATACTAATTTGTTTTTTTTAAATAATAATAAAACATTACGGAATGACACATTTTTCGAGCTCCAACAGGATACGTGAATTCTGAGAGACGCCTCTACATAAATAAATACTACGCAAATATCTGCTGACTTACATTCTTGGCATTTTCGAGGCAAAGCAAGAAACTAGCTCCAGCATAAATATTACTCCAGTTATTGAATCATGATTATTAGGGGGGGCGGGGCGGTTAACTAGTGATGGATTCTATCACTCACAAGCACCAATCAAGTTCCGCCATGTCAGCAACCATTTTTCCATCACTCACAACCTTTTTTAGGCGGGGTGGTCATCACTCACCACCACACCCAACAATTTTCCCCCAACCAACAAATACCCTCACAAAAATAAAACATAACGCGTTGAATACATCACGAAAATCGGTTTCCGTTAAATACATAACGCGTTGAAGTGGTGGCCGGCGGTGGAAATAACGCGTTGATTTGGGCTTCCGTGATAGATTAACGGACGAGCCCGTCCCCCCTTAGTGATGAACTTGGTTTAAAAAGAATGGGCCTCCGATGCATTTAGGGTCCCAAAAAACAAGGCACGAGGCTAGACCTTAACCTACGACAGGCATTGCTCAATGCAGGGGTGTGCAGAATTCGTTTCGAATTCGAAAAATTCGAAATTCGTTTAAATTCGATTCGATTATCAAGAATTCGTTTTGATTATAAGAATTCGAATTCGAGTCAAATAAATCGAATAGGAATCGAATACGAATTTATAATTTCAAATTCGATTCGATTCGAAATTCGAATAAAAATTATACATTTTTATTTATTATTTTTATATATAATACATATATAACTTTTACTAGGCTATACTATAATTTTTTTTCTAAGTATTAAAATTACCCATTACCAAACCCACTACATGGCCCATAACTAAAATTCGAATTTTTAATCGAATACGAATTGAGTTTTTTATTCGAATACGAATTCGAATCGAATTCGGTAGGTTTTAATCGAATTCGAATACGAATTCAAGGAAAAAATAAAAATTATTCGAACAATTCGATTCGAATAATTCAAAAATTCGATATTCGATTCGATGAACACCCCTAGCTCAATGTACAACCAATAGGTGCATTCGTCTCATCTATTTTACATTATAGACATTTTATATCAAATATGTAGAAATTAGTTTCACTTTTTATTAAAATATATTATAAAATATATAATAACGAGGCTCTCGTTATTTGTGGGAAAATCGACTAGTACAACACCGATTATAAAAACCAAATAAATGAATATAAAATACAATTTAATTGTACCAATCTTGATTCAAGCCAACGTCTTTGGAAGAACTTCAACCGCAACGTCTTGTACGAACCTCCGCTGCAAGAATAAACAAACTGTCGTTGACGGTTTTGGTTGAGGATCGTGTTTGACACGGGGCCCTTAAAACAGATTTCGCGCCTCCTCTCAGACGGTCTGTTTCCAGGATACAACAACCGAAGCAATAGTTGTACTGCCGTATTGGCTCCCACGCCCAAGATTACACTGGGTATAATTTGGTGTTCGTACAATTAGGAAAAAGATAAAGTTGAGAAAAGAATAATTTAGAGAGTGCCCCTCTCTAAATTTTCATGGAACAAAAGACATCTTTTGTGTGTATTTTCTCTTCTCCAAAATTATGAACTACCATGTTCATATATACACACATCAAGATTAATGTCATTTAATCTTGTAATAAAACAAGATATTCAATTTGTAATAAACAAGATATAAAATCTTGTAATTAACAAGACAATTAATCAGGTTTTAATCTCTAATTAAATGGACTTAAGTGGTTAGCCAAAAAACGGTCATATTCATCATGATACGAATTAAATGGTTTGAAACAACTAGTTTGACTACGTCCAACTAGATCTTCTATTACTGTTGCAAACGTATGTGCGCGCTAGAACTGACCCGCTAGTCCGCGCGCCACGTTTCAAGGATCACATGCCACGCCATATGGAGTCGCGCACCACACGGATGCCACTACGCATACCAGGACGCCACCTGGTCATGCGTCGTCCATACTTGTGCGCCAACTGCACTCTCCGCCCTAGCCAATAATGCGCGCCGTGTGCCTAAGGAGCTTGCGTCGCATCGACATGCCATGGCATCCTCCTACGCCACCCAAGGGTGCGCCATGTGACACCCGGCTTTTCAGGCCGTACCGTACAACTGTAACATGTGTTGTGAATAGATAAAAGGCTGTATTTGATTGATAATGATGTTTATATATGATATTTAATGAGTTGGTAAATTTAAAACTTGGTAAAAATTATGTTGGCAACGATAAGATAAACTTTTATCGCGTAACAGTTAAAATGCGAAACGAACGTCGGTGACCACCTGATCAGTGTTAAAATCCTAAAAATAGTCCGTTATGATTAGAATGATAATTTTAATCATGTTCGTGAGGAAAAATAAATTAAAACGCTAAGAAACTCTATTTTTCGAGTTTAAGCGTGTACCGCGCATACCGACAAAATACTGTCAACGCAGCCAGTCAAGGCAACTAATAATTATTTCAGTAATAATTTGACGAGTTAATTTTTATAGAATGATAAAAATAAATAAAAACGCTTAAATTCCTATTTTGCGATTATAAGCGCGTACCGCGCAGCACAGCGCGCATACTGCCAAATACAGGCAACGTAGCCAGTCCAGGCAAACAAGATATTGTTCAGTAATATTTTGACAGGTTTATTTTTGTAGAGCGTTAAGAATAATTTAAAACGCACTAAAACGGGATTAAAACGCTAGATAAAATACCCGGTATCCAGTAAAATATCAGTTTTCACACTATATTACATATGTATATATATATAAAGATGTATGTATACGTGTAATATGTATATAGAGAAAGAGATGGCAGCCATGCAAGGCCTCTCTCTCTCTCCTCTCTGTTCCACCTATTGGATGAAAAATAGGTGCACTCTTATCAAACTTCAACAATCTTCTCAAAACTTGTTAAAACCAAGAATTATGTCACGAACACATTCAAAACTCTCTCTCATAACAAATCGGCCGAAACACCCCCATATCACATCCATTTCAAAATTTCAACATTGTTCTTGAAGGTTCATACTCATTTCAAGGTGTTTTCAAGTCCATTTGGTGATTAAGAAGTGATTTCAAGATGTTTCAAGCAACAATCAAGTCCCATATCATCAAATATTTACTAAAAATCATTCAAGAACTTGAAGGCATAAAATTTATTTTAAAAACCTTGTTTTTGATTTTTGATGATCTTGATGATGATGGAAGTTTCTCTTGTTCTTGAGTTTAATCACAAACTTGAAACTAAAAACAAATGGGTTTTTGAAAAAAAAAAATGGATGGATATGTATATGTGTGTAGCCGTAGGTATATGTGTGTGTATATGTGATTGTGTTTTGATTTTTCGTTGAGTGATTCTTGAATAATATGATTCTTGAATGATAGAAAACATGCATGAATAAAAAATGTCATAAAAGAACGATCTAAAAGTGTTTCATGATTTTGAAAGGGATTTGATGAAAAAGTGAACTTTTGGAAGTTCATTTGGGTGAATATATTTCGTGTATATGTATGTAAATGTGAATGCATGCATGTAATTTTTTTGGTCATATACTCATAAATGTAAGAACACTTGAATTTATGTATGAATGATTATGTGATGATGGATGATATAGGTTATGATCTGTAAGAATATGGATTTGATATGTTCTTGGGTATGATTAAATCATAAGTAATGATGATGATGTTGTATTAGTGCATTAGATGCACATACATGGACATGCATGTTGATATGAAAGCATGAAATGATGATTTAGACATGATTTGATAAAAATAATTTTTCATCAGATTATAAACACTAAATTAAAGTTATTTTAAAGTGTTTAGTGACATATAACTTTGTCATAATGTTTACTAGCTTTGCATGTTGTACTTGGTGCATTAAAAGTTGTAAAATACGTGAAATCGCATGATTTATGTGACTTACAAAAAAACTGCACTAATCTTATTATAACCACTATTTTAATCAGTAAATAATATGAATTGTGTTAAAATATCAAGTCATTGTGAGTTGGGATGATTATAGAAACGTTTAACGCAAAACTATGCGTTAAAACGGTCAAAAATTGGCTTTTCGGGTGATTTTTATAAAACTAATTTAGATCAGTAAGTAAACTGATATTTTTAGTTTAAAAATAAGTATTTTAACTAATTTTAAGTTTACTTGGTGTTTGGTTAGTCATACGTGACTTCCGACGCCCGAAAACGTTACCGAGTCGCTAAAATAGGCATTTTTCGATGAACACTAGCATGGGTAAATTTTGGGTGAACCTTATGTGTTAAGATGTGTTATGTGATTTAAACATGTGAATGTGAAAATATGTTAAGTTTTAACATGATATTGGAAATTTAGATTATGTATGTATACTTGTGCGTAATGTGCGGTAGAAACGGTAAAAATCGCGTTAAATGTGTAACTTGTTTGTTGAGCATGAAATTTGATACATAAGAAATATTTTATGTATAATTGCTTTAAAAATGACAAAATAGATAAGTTAACAAGATTTCGCGTGTTTCGATGATAATTTATGTGAACGTTTATGTATATATATTACGACGCGCAAATCGTAGATATATTGCGTATAAACAGGAGTGTTAATGGATTTACACGATAACGGTCACCAATAAAATCGTTCAAGTCGCAAAAATATTAAAAATATATATATGGACTCATATATATATATATATATATATATATATATATATATATTAACGTGCCAACATAATCAAAAAAGATAACTTTTCGAGAAAATCTCAAGGTTATGTGACAATTCTAAGAAACGGAGAAACTTAGGATTTTTGTGTTATGTATATTGATTTAAAATATTTCCTATATATATATATATATATATATATATAATATGACGTCTAGAAATCAATTTCTGGAATTGCGCTATTTAAAATACGCACCCAAAGGTGAATGTCACTAAACCCCTCTTTTTACTGCTTTGTATATATTTTGGGGGTAGAACACGCCAATAAAAGGGTTTAATAATGTTTTTGGATTAAAACATACCTTTTAATATAAAATGTATATTTTCGTTGAAAATATATGGAGTTTGATAAATCATACGTTTCGAGATAAAACGTTTTTGATGAATGAATGTTTGGAGGAAATTGGGATGGTACGTTGTTTCCGAGAAGAAACAAACCGTAAAGTTGGGACGAATGCTGGCCTGGTCTCAAGAGAGGGGATTCAGGGGATTCGTACAACTTCGTGTATTAAATTTGTCATATTAGTAGGATATATATATTGTACATGAGGTAGACAGCATATTGGTCTCTAAATGGACCCTGCACCCATGATGTCGTTTAATCTATTAAATAAATGTACGCGAGGAATTGTTGGTAGATCTTTCGGGTTGACAACCCCGTCATGACTGGTCGCCCTGTGTCAAGTCAAACGACGAATTTAGCTTCTGGTTATTGTCTAGCATTGATTATCCCTGCATGGTAAATATATAGTTCGTATTGTCTAGCTAACATACGAGTCTGAAAATTGACGCTATGAATTAAATATACAAAACTTGGTTAAGGGCTTAAAGTCGGGTTTTTGAACTTACGACGGATGACCCATGAATTTTATTAAGGAAGTAAATTGACTTTCTAAAAATTATATGGATGTTTTAAAATAAACACATAATTAGAAAGTTTTCCTTTGGATCAAATTGTTTAGATTTGAATATGTGAACTCACCTTCCTTTGTGTTGACACTTGATTTTAACGTGTTCTACAGGCACTTGAGTTTCAGCTTCGGGAATTATGGCGTATCTTGTGGTTGTTGATGCATATTTGGTTTGATAATGTTTTGGACAAAATTTTAAAACTATTTGGGACCAATGTAATAAGATCCATAAGGATCGAAACAGTTTAACTATGGTGTGATCGTGACGAACTTTAAGACATTATGTTTTAAAATCTATGTTTTAATTAAGTTGAAATGTCCAACATTACGATGCATCATTCAGCAAGATACAAATGGGCACCAGCTTCCGTCACCACTATGTTTTATATTCCGTTGCGACGTTTTTGGGGTGTGACACGCCATAAACGAACCCGGCATGTATCTGACCACGCACTCATGGACAAAAATACAAAGGCAGTATACGATGTGCAAAGAGTTCCACATTGCGACCATCACCCACGCCACGCGTGTGCGTGTGTGCACAAGTAAGGGTGCTCCGTACCCTTTAGGGTCCCCACTGTTTGCCTTTAAGGAAACAATATACAAGGAGTGTTGCTCCTTATAAACTACTTCAAGTTTTGTCATCCCACCTATGTGGGACAAGTTGACCAAACTTAATCCATTTTTCTCATCTTTGTTTGTTCCAAACATACAACTTCAAGCTTCGATATCTCATTCATCTTAGCTCTATTTGGACATAGTTTGAACACAAACCCATAAATAATTATTTATACAACACATATATAAATATTGTTAATGTCCAAAATATTTAGTGAAAAACCGATTTTCACTAAAATTTCCAACAATCCCCCACATGAATGGAGATCGATTAAAACACAAAATTCCCGATGAAAACTCGACAGTCGAGTATTGCAGGATAGGTAGGTGTAGCCTTTGAACCTTCCTTTGTGAAGCATACTTAGCCTATTAGGGTTTTGTAGACGTGATGTCCTTGAACAACCCCCCATTTGTGTAAACGACAATATACATTCACAAAATACTTTCCCTAGCCGGGCCATCTCCTCATTTCTCATCTCCAATAATGGTCATGGAGCACTTTCCTGGTTCTCCGGGAGCTCTAGGAATTATGCCCTAATTCCATTCGAAGTGACCACACTTCTCTCCAACATAGGTGATTTCCCTTTAAATCATTAAAAGCATTATGGTTTATTATGATTTACACGAATTATTTAACCACATATTATGATTAACCTCACAACAATGTCATTGAATATTATAGGAATGGACTAGGATGTATCTAAACACCCTTTTATAGTTTAGGGGGAGATATAAATATATATACTAGCTCTTATATAAACATATGTATTAGCTTTGCCCCCACAGTGACTACCATCCGGTTCATGATTAAGTTGTCCTATTGAACCTAGATCTTGGGATCTCCGGTCAACTAGGTTAGGTTTCCCTCATGTCCCTTTTCCATGGCTTTAGTCTCATTCCACAACTTGATCTCTTATCAACCTGTTGGTTGTTGGATCCAAATTTATCTTTGACTTCGTTAAGTCAACAACAATAATTTTCAGTTTAGATCAGTTGTTCTAACGTGTTCTTGACTTACTAGTCAATTTTTCCCTTTAGTCAATTCGTAAGACTTATAACTCGGGATCTCATCTTATATCTAGTTATATATCTTATCTTTAGAATGACATAAAACTCAATTCATGGCTAGACACGTTTCTATCATGCCATTGGTATTTCATAATTGACATCTTACTATATTTTGAATCTAATCAATTGGCATTCGAGTCCAATCTACTCGATTGACTCCATCTAACCATTGTGTACTCCACATGGTCATGTGTTTGCAATATATATTAGGATTGCTAAAATCCTTATTGCCAAACCTTCCATATTCAAATGCAAGTCGCCCCCACATTTAAGTGTAATTGGATAGCATCCAAAAGGGGTGATGTAAGGTTCTCCCTTTCATTTTGAGTTTGAGAAAACTTCTCAACTGCCATTTCTATATACCCTAAAGGGTTTGTTTCTTAAATGGTTCGTCCCCCCACATTGCTTGCATTTTATTTAAGATTGAGTAATATTGCTTTTGATGACTTTTTAGACCCGAGTGATAGGATAAAATTATCCATATATTTTTTGTCAATGTAGTCGTCCAATTATATTACTCTACTCAGATTAATATTGCTCATAAGAGCTTCTGAGCTATGTGAGTTCTTCACATATGAAACCGGATAGAATCATTATCAATTATCTATTTATTCGGTACTCCCAAGTTATCCCTTTGGACTAAAATGAAGTAATTTATAGTTTTGTTTTAGCACAAAATTCGGTATTATGTCATCACATATTTTGAATGTTTAAAGTTAATTTAATCTTCGTCGAGCATATAAATTAACAAGTATTAGTCTAGCATGCTTTAGACCACAATACTCTAGCATGTGAACAGAAGATGCGTCATTCTGATTCTTCACGGCCTTAAGAGATAACGCACTATCTCTTCCGAACATTCTTTTCTTAGTTTAGACACAACAATGAAATTTTATTTCACCATTCCGAAACCATTGGTTTTAGGAATGTCTCAAAACCATAGTTAACTCCATCCATTAGGATCATAACTCGTTCGCCTTTAATCTCCAAGGTTGCACCATTGACTTCCTATGGACTTAAACATAAGTCTTAATCCAAGTCACTTTGATGAAAGATCTTTCTATAAAATCACTCGAGTCTTGAGATATAGTCAATTAGATGGACTCTCAACAACAAAGCATTCACGTATGCCTATAGTGATATATACATTTACGTTGTTGTTTCGTTTAAACCATGTATTAGGTTACTCTCCCAAATTGAGGACCAACCCTCCACATAGTTTAAACAACATTGATGGTGGTAGAAGCATCTACAAGTCCATCACTATTGTAAATTCTCCTTAATAAATTTGATAAATTTATTAAAATCATTTACAACAATAACATATATTTCTTTCATATGTTATATTCTTCAGAAACTTACATGTGCATTTCCATGTTGATGCTCTCAACATTAGATGACATATCTCGTTTTCGTGTAATTCATCTCAAACCATTCACCACGTTTTTCACGAAGTCGTTATACGTTTGATGTTTGATTTTTGGCTTATTACATAAGTCATGATCACAACCCGCTCATTGTGTTCGTGTAAATTACTTTTTACACTTTGTATCAAAATGTGTCTCCTTTTGACAAATTATTAGTAGTCCAAAATAAATATTTATCTTTTATTATATTTTAATCCATTTGTTTATATAAAATAAACCCAAACAGTAGTCCACCATTTTAAATAAAATAAAAGCGAACATATATAAAATGGATACACCAATGATATCTAAACATCAAATCCCAAAGTGTTATTATCTTCAACACTTTCGACCGAAATAAACGCAATTATATCGTTTCGTGTCATGTTTTGAGGTACTCCCTCAATGGAACACATATAACTTGTTTCATCTTGAAACTCAAAAATTGAATAATCACAAGTTATCCAAAAATATAAAGTTGTTTACACTTAACTACTCGCAAGTAGTTGAGCAACTTATTATATTTATAACAACATTGAGTTGTTTTTCACCAAATAGTCTTTCTGAGACTATTGTATGATTCAAGACAAAATACTTTCCATTGGAGTATCGATTAACTTATAAATCGCAAAGAGTGGTTTGTATTATAACCAATTCTAATACGCTAATAAGAATTTAAATGTTTAACAAACATTCAAAATATTCGGTTTTTATAAAGTAAACCATTTCTAAACGTTCGTTAGAAAAAAAAACGAATACATTTATTCACTTTTGGTTTATTTAATGAACGTTTTCTAACACGATCTTTAGAAATAAACATAAACCATTTCTAACAAGCTCGTTAGAAAATATACATAAACACTTTCTAAGACGCTCCTTAGAAGGTAAACAATTGTCAATCTCTTTAAATCGTTTCTAACACGCTCGTTAGAAGTAATCGATTACAAAATTAGTTTTGTGGTTTATAAAAATAAACTATTTCTAAAACGCTCATTAGAAATAAACAAATAAAATCCTTTTAACGTATGTGGAAAAAAATCCGTTTCTAACTCGCTCGTTAGAAATTTAATAGTTTAGACGAAACCGTTTCAAGTTTTCTTATTATCCAAAATAATTGTTTTCAACACGCTCGTTAGCAATTATTTTCGATAATAATCTTTTCTAACATGCCCGTTAGAAAATCTAAACGCTTTTAAACTATTGTTTCTAACACGCTCGTTAGAACATCCAACCGTCTTTAAAACATTGTTCCTAACACGCTCGTTAGAACATATAGATGTTTTAAAACTTATTATTATACAAAATAATTATTTGAGTAAACTGCCATTTTGGTCCTTGTGGTTTGGCCAGTTTTGCCACTTTAGTCCAAATCTCAAACTTATTACATCTGGGTCCCTGTGGTTTGCATTGTGTTGCCATTTTAGTCCAAAATCCAAAAAACCCCATTTTTGACAGTTGAGAGCTGCCTATTTTGTCCTTTAGTGCAGGGGTATTTTGGTCATTTATGTTTTATTTAAAGCAATTCATTTAATAAAAAACCCCAAAATATAAAAAACCCCAGATAATCATCATCTTTAACCTCAACCACTGATCATCATCATCTTCAACCTCATCATGTTCAACCTCATCATCTTTAACCACCACCACCCCCCTCTCGCCGCCAAGCACCACCACCTGCCACCACCCTCTCGCACCCCCTGCACCCACCGCCCAACTACCCACCCCCACCCTCATCATCTTCAACTTCATCATCTTCCTTCCCTAAACTGAAAGAACAACAACTGCACTTTAACAAAATTCACTCTTCTTCTTCGATGCAATACACAACAAACCTACAGTTTTGATTCAACTTTGATTTATGTTGAACACACAAACTTCAATCTTAGATTCATAAACACCATGAATTTACAACCTGCAACTTAATCAGATTTAGTCGTAACAATATCAATCTGCAGCAACTAATCAAAAAAAAAATCTTCTTCGTTTTCTGAATTTACAACAAAAAAAAACGATTATTTTACACAACAACAATATCTAGTCGACCTTATCTCAGATCTGAAACATAAATCGTATGTGCTCAGATCTGAAACATAAATCGTATGTGCTCAGAGTGTGTATTCACAGAGAAACCAGAACAAAACCAGAAACGAGATTCACAGAGATGCAGCAAAAACAAAAACGAAAACCACCTGCAACTCAACCACCTGCCACCACCGTATCATCACCACCACCAACTCTGCTCTCTCTCTGAACTACCACCACCACACCACCACCCCCACCACCGTATCATCACCACCACCACCGTACCTACCACCACCTCCTCCACTATCTCTCTCTTTTTCTCTCTCTCTCTCTCCTCCTGCCGCCACAAACCACCACCCCCACCACCGCATCATCCCCACCACCACCATCTCTCTGCATCATCTCTTTGCATCATCCCCACCACCGCATCATCCCCACAACCACAACCACCACTAGCACCACCACAATCCCCATCTTCCACCGTAAACCAATCAAACCCACTAGCATCATCGTTCGGTGCAAACACCGTCAATCCAATCAAAGCTCCAGATTCAATCGATTGATTATCAGCATCCTCCGTGGAAGCTTGTGAGAAGGAGGGTTTAAGGGTTTTCTTGATTCTTTTGTTCACCATTTTTGTCTGGTGTTCTTGATTTTGCCTCTGCTCACCGTTAGGGTTTCCACTTTCCATCGGTGCAAACACCGTCAATCAAACCCACTGGCAAACACCATCAATCCTTTCTCCTCCATCGTTTGCATAAAAAGATTCAAGCTTCTGTTTAAGGTTTCTGGTTTCTGGTTTGGTTTTTGATGTGTTTAAGGAATTTGATTTGGGGGTAGAGAGATGATGAGGATGATGATTTTGGGTTGGGTGGCGATGGTGGTATTGGTAGTTCAGAGAGAGAGAGCAGAGTGAGAAAGATGAGAGAGAGAGAGAGAGTTCTGTATGTGTAGGTATATAATATATATATAATTGTTTTAGGGTATTTTATATACATAATTGAGTTATAATAATTACAAAATGCCCAAAATGCCCCTGAGAATAAAGACAAAATAGAAGGGTTTAAGTAGGAGAATCTGGTCAAATTTGAAATTTGGACCAAAATGGCAACAAAAACCAAACCACAGGGCCCTGGATGTAATAAGTTTGAGATTTGGACTAAAGTGGCAAAACTGGCCAAACCAAAGGGACCAAAATGGCAGTTTACTCTAATTATTTCTAACATGCTTGTTAGAATACATAAATGTTTTAAAACTTGTAATTTTATAAAATAATTACTTTCTAATACACTCATTAGAAAATATATATGTTTCAACACATTTGAAACCAAAATTATTTTACCAAATTACATCTAACATTCTCCTTAGAGAATTATCATTGTTCATACACATTATATAGGTTTACAAAAATAACCATTTTCTAATTTGCTCATTAGAAATTTAGTATTCCAACCATTCGAAATACATATTAATTTTTGTATATAATTCATGTTATCTAAACATGAATAAAACCCATTCTTAAACTTGAATCAAAATGTTCGGTTTTGTAACACGGTATTCGGATTAAAGAATGTTCTCCAATCATCAAAGATAATCCGACCCATTGTACTAAATAAATATTTCTCAAAATATTTATAAGATTTTAGAAAAATCTCAATTAAAATTTTAACTTTCGTGAACCTAAACACTCGTAGAGAAGGGATTTAAGATTGAAGTAACAATCTTCATGAAAGTCTGTTTTAAAATTGTAGAAATTAGGTTCACTTTTTATTAAAATATATTACAAAATATATAATAACGAGACTCTTGTTATTTGTGAGAAAATCGACTAGTACAATACTGGGGCCTGAAGACCACTTTCCTGGGTTATTATTTAACCTCTTTTATAAACTTTAAAATGACCAAAATACCCTTACGGGGCTTAATTTGGTTTTAAATTAGTTTTGGGCATAATCGAAGGTATCCTACTGATATCACAACATATTTAAAGCATATTAACTTGTGGAACCTGTACATGATTCATTTGGTTACCCGTTATGCATATTCGCGTTCGGAACGGTTTATGTAACTAGTTTGCATAAATTAACCGAAACAGGTCAGACCTTATCATTTTTGTTTCAAAATCCAGAATGTGTTTAGTTTACCCATTTTATACAAGTCTTCATACTTGTCGGGTCTAAATCACATTCTAATCCGGTCTTCACTTAATCTTGCGTTTTGAACCGTAAACTTTTCTTTAAAACTAACCGGTCTAAGTTAAGACTTAAATAAGACCCGTTAGGAATCTAATAGGTTATTAAAAACCTTCGTTCCAGATTAGGAGCCCAGTAAACGCTACCTGTGTTTGCTGATTGATATACGGCTGGGATTAAAATTTATAATTTTGCTCAGGTAAATACTTTTAACTTATTTTCCCTTATACGGGCTTGGGATACGGTATTATAATAATACCGCTTGGTCGGGTATGAAATCGTACAATCGGAATGTGATTAAAAAGATGCATAACCCGTTTTAATCTGTCTTGTTTGATGCAATGCCTTTGGGGGGGTTAATGACCATGTCCTGGATATCATCGGCTCATTCATTAGAAATGGCCACGACTTAAGCACGGGGTGTAGGCATACACCTGACAGTTGCGTATGTAAAAAGGTACCCCACTCGTAAGGAAACTTCTTGTGGGTATTATACCAAGTGGTGTGTCAATTAATATTATCCGGATCTTCTAACCGGTCCTAAATGGATGACAAACATGTACAACTGTATACAAGATTTTTTTTTAAATAATTGTCCCAAGTTAATAAAGAATTTGTGCCTTGTGCATTCAAATCAATTTTTATAAACACTTTTCAAAAGAGTCAGTTAATTGTATTTACCAGTGTAAACTGATGAATTTTTCAAAAGGTTAAGTGCAGGTACTACTCGTAATAGGCTGGCTACTCCGAGTATCAAATAAAGAGTATTTCAAGCTTTTGATGCTAAAATCTGTTGAACATTATTTCTTGTTATTTTAGATCCGCCTGTGGATCCATCTTACATTCCGTTGTATAATACTCTATTGTACTTTCATCTCGGTTTGTATTATTATTACTTTAAGACTTCTGCTGTGCATTTAAACTGTGATTATTTGACTATGATGATATCAACTACGTCACGATACTCCCCACCGGGCCCACCGGTAATACATGGAAATATAGGGGTGTGACATACCTTCCTCATAAATGACGTTTTTGCTAGAGTTTTATTTGATTCTGGTGTAGATAAGTTCTTCGTAGACAATAAATTTTGTAAACTATTAAATCTGCCTATTAAAACTCCAGACATAAAATATAAGGTAGAATTGGCCGATGGTACCTTAGAGACTACTTCAACAATTCTAGATGGATGTTTCATATCCATTAGGAACCACTCTTTTCCGTTGTCTTTGTTACCGATGAAACTGGCAGGTGTAACACCCTTGTTATTATTTTAAAGGTTTTCGTATAAATAACGAAAATAAACATGTAATTACGATTAAGGATCCTTAGAAAATACGAGTTTACTAAAACTTTTACAATTTAAAAGTTTGAACAACTTAATGTAATTGAATTCGTCGTTTAAAAGATACGACGAAACGTCGCGCGGAAGCTTGTATTTTATTGTGTTCGGTTCCTCATCGAGCTTGATCTTCATCCGGGCACTCTTGGCAACCACCTATGATCAAAACCAACTTAAAAGTTAGTTTTGATAGTTAAATAATAAGTATAAACAAGTTACATGGATCAAACAACAACAAAACAAATTTATTTCCGGAACAGGGGGCGTCGCGTGACGCCAAGGGGCGTCGCGTGATGCTAGGCCCCCTTTTTCACAGACTGATGCTTAATCAGTTGCTGTACATACCCAGCTCAACCCGATTTCACGGAAACGGCCATAACTTCTTCGTTATTGATCCGTTTTACCCGATTCTTTTTCCTACGCGTCTGTAATTTAATTCTCCATCTTATGGAGTTAAAATCCGACATCCGAATTAACAAAATCTCAGACTTTTAAGTCTTCGGCTTACTACCCTTTTACCAAATATTGACCCGTTCATGATTTTACCACACCAACATGTTTATTTGATTCCTATATCACATACACTTCTTCAAATTATTGATATCTACCATTTTAGGTTCTAATCACAGGTTTATTACACAATTTAAACCCGTTTTCGCTCGTATGCTTATTTTGACCCGTTAAGGGTATTTAAGCACTTTAAAGCTTGAAACCGCTTTCATTCTTTTCTAGCATCTTATTCCTACATTTCTTATCAAGTAATCTTCCACTACAACTATATGTGTGTTGGATTTAATGTGGATGTCAATATGTTCCAAGTTTTACCCCTCGGATTATTATTTTACGGCAAAGACTCAATTAGAGCCATTTGACTAACTTATTACATCTTTCAACTTCTATACTGATTCTAAGTATTCATCTAATCATGAAATTCGGTTCCAAACAACCTTTAAGGGTTGTTTGTTCAATTTAGCCTACAAGGGCGTTTTGGTCAATTTTGGTCCTTCTTGCACGATGAAGGACTTTCAGATACTTGTTTGACCCAAAAATTTGGTCTTTCACTATAACCTTGTTTAGAAACCATTATGTTTCTAAAACACTACAATTATAACTTGAATTATTCGGTTTATCTTTAAGATGACCAAATATCCACTTTGACCTTGTTTAACTCTTCGAAAACCTCACTTTCTACATGATGAGTGGAATCATTACACAAACCTGGCTCGGATCAATGTATTGACCCGTTACGATACCTTGCCTTAGTGACGCTAAGTAATAGCGATGTCAACATTCAATCGATATTCATTCCTGTAATCATGCAACTCGACAAAACATTAGCCGATATTGTCAAAGGGTGATATTTTCACCTTTTGACCCGTTTGGTCTATATGACCGTTTACTTTTACGAGATGGATTTATTATCATCTCGTCTACATGACTTGTACCGGTTTACACCGTACGGTCGATTTACTTATAAATCTATTTCTTGATTATTTTGACCCATTTATATCTTACACCATAAAGTGTCCTTCAAAACTAGCGGTTATCGTCAACGAGTGACCACATTGCCGTTTTACCCTTATTAAATGTATTGATTCACCTTATAAGGTAAATTATTCAAAACTCGTTATTTATTAGTCATTACATAACTAAATGACCTTATTAGCTCTTTTTAACCATTTAACATGGTTTATCATTATTGTCTTTTGTTCCGAACCTCGCACGTCGGGTCGAAACATCATAAGTCAAATGTGACTTTTGATTATTCAAAATCTATAAAGCCAATAGATATTAAATAAAAGGTGTAACTTTTAACTTACCTCGCATCCCGAATACGCCTTTCTTCTCACTTGATTCGTTTGACCCGCTCACTCATCAAGCTTCCACCTAGCTCGTTAAGCGTCAAACTATCATCATAATTCATAAGATGGTTAGATTAGTCATTATCAATTATGACTACTCCATCTAACGGGTCTTATGTCGACTTTATCACTCGATTAAATCATTGGTTAGTTTGACTTCCTAAAAGTCAATTGATCTATCGACATATCCAAATGCACACTTCACATGGAATTTCAACATTTTAGCTTCGTTTAGGCATTTTAACAAACACCTAGTGGGCATACTTTTACACATTTACAAACTAGTTTATAACTAGTTATTTTTACCAAGATTAACATCAAATTTTACCACTATCACTTATGATCAAATACTCAAAATTGAAATTTGTTTAAGTATTTCCTGATTACTTAACATGCATGATGATTCTAATCA
Source organism: Helianthus tuberosus (assembly GCA_030545235.1). NCBI lineage: Eukaryota > Viridiplantae > Streptophyta > Magnoliopsida > Asterales > Asteraceae > Helianthus > Helianthus tuberosus. Next base: position 170,905,064 of record CM060399.1, on the reverse strand, counting down.
TAATCATATCATCAATTCCACCTTATGACTAATACCCACTTAGCCTAGTGTGGGAATTCATTCAATCATTCAATTCATAGCATGTTATGTATGATTTTCACTTAGGGTTTTGGTCCTAAGCAAGTATACATCACTTATCTAGCCATAGCTTCTCTAATTCATGCCTAATTCACGATTAGGATGATTATCAAATTTTTACAACTTCACGAATGTTATAAATTCAACATACCTCACGATCCCCTTGACTTAGTGATCACGAATTTGTGTTCATGCATTGATTTGGCTCTTGATTTGGGCTTCAATTTGATCAATTTGTTGAAGTTAGGGTTTTAGCTCTCCTGAGCTTTCTCCTGGTCGACCAGAACACGCACACACACACCTAGTGTGTGTGTTGTGTTTAATTTTAATAAATCAAGTTTCAATTCTTCCCTTTTTAGCCCCTCTAGTTTGTAGCTTTATAATAAGGGTTATTTCCCAAGTTTCCTTCTTTGTTTTAAGGCACATATTTAACTAGGTTGATATTCCTAGTTACTTGGTGGGTTCGGGGAAATTATAACCCGTTTTATTTTTAAGTCCCGTTAACTCGGGCCTTTTATAAACTTATTTCCTTAAAAGTATTCATTCACGTTTTATTAAATATTAGGTTTATTTATTTAAATCCTAATATTTACCGGGTTACTTCTACCGCTAACGGTACTTTACCCGTCTTTTAGTATTAACGGGGTTTGATTACCAAACCCATTTTCGGGGTGTTACAGCAGGGTTCGACATAGTTATAGGCATGGACTGGTTATCTCATAAACAAGCCCAAATTGCCTGTGATAAGAAGCAAGTTGTTATCAAGACCCCTTATGGTGAGCCACTCACTATTCAAGGAGATACGCAGTATGGATTGCCTGATCAAGTATCTATGCTTAAGGCATCTAAGTGTTTTAAGAAAGGTTGTGTCATTTACATGGCACAGGTGACTATAGATGAGCCAAAACCTAAGATAGAAGATATTCCAGTTATTTCTGAATGTTCAGACGTTTTTCCTGAATAATTACCTGGTTTACCTCCAGACAGACAAGTGGAATTCAGAATTAATGTTATTCCAGGAGCAGCACCAGTCGTAAGAGCTCCTTATCGTTTGGCACCGACAGAGGTGAAGGAATTAAGAACGCAGTTGGATGACTTATTGGAGAAAGGTTTCATTCAACCAAGCTCGTCCCCTTAGGGAGCACCTATTCTTTTTGTGAAGAAGAAAGATGGTTCAATGCATCTATGCATTGATTATCTCGAGCTAAACAAAGTTACAATCAAGAACCGATATCCATTGCCCAGGATCGACGATTTGTTCGATCAACTGTAAGGGGTAAGTTACTTTTCAAAGATCGATCTGAGGTCAGGATATCACCAATTGAAATTCAGAACCGAAGATGTACACAAGACCGCATTCAGAACAAGATATGGCCATTACGAGTTCTTAGTGATGCCTTTCGGGCTCACTAACGCACCTGCAGCATTCATGGATCTCATGAATAGAGTCTGCAAGCCGTATCTAGACAAGTTTGTCATTGTCTTCATTGATGACATACTTATTTATTCAAAGAGTCAAGCCGATCATGAAAAACATCTCCGATGTATCCTTAAACTTCTGCAACAAGAGAAGCTCTTCGCAAAATTTTCTAAATGTGAATTCTGGCTTCGAGAAGTCCAATTTCTTGGACATGTGGTAAGTGAGCGTGGTATCCAGGTGGATCCCTCTAAGATAGAAGCGATCATGAATTTGCAAGCACCTAAGACGCCCACAAAAATTCGCAGCTTCTTAGGTCTGGCAGGTTACTACAGACGTTTCATAGAAAACTTTTCAAGACTAACTACACCTCTAACTTCTTTAACTCGTAACAATGTGAAGTTTGATTGGGGTCCCAAACAACAAGAATCTTTTGAGATTCTCAAGTAGAAATTGAGCAATTCCATGTGTTGACATTGCCGGAAGGAACAGAAGAGTTCGTTGTATATTGCGACGCATCGCACACACGTATGGGTTGTGTGCTTATGCAAAGGGGCAAGGTAATTACCTATGCATCCCGTCAACTGAAGGTGCACGAGAAGAATTACACAACCCATGTCATACCCCAACCAATGGCGGAATCATCGGAGTGGGACTAGTTCGAGATTGCAAGAGACTTCATAACACTATTTGTGACAATATTTAATTCAACCGATTTCATTTCATAAATAAATTGTCAAAACATTACAAGGAATTCAAATACAACATTATTCAAACATAACAATAACAAAAATTGATACAACACTTTAAACCTAAACGTCTAAGTGAGTATCTAGGCATCTTTGCTAATCCATTTCATAGCATCATCATTCCTTAACCTGTAACATGTTTAAAATACAATTCAATGCAAAAGAAAAGGCGAGTATACAAGTTTAAGAATATGTATAAGTATAAAAGTTTAAAACGAATCCACATGGCAACTTAGTTTATACAAGATCAACATAACATGGCATGCAATATTTCTAGTCAACCATCTGTTTACGCAAAATGATATAATTCAACATGACCACTAGTCTACGGGCGGTGCGTTACTCCTATAGCGCTATACATGTCAAATGGAGGCTCGTATAAAGCTAATGACTATAGTATATCACATAAGTATTGTCACACCCTGAATATTGCGAAAGCGTGATTATGGTGTGACTTTCTTAATACCATTGCATTCAATCATAACAACATCTATATGATGAAACTGAAGATGATCATCCATTAATTAAGTTTTAAAAACATAACAACAACATTGTTTTTAGACATAGAAATTCAAATTCGAGTACAAACCATGCAACTTGTTTAAGAGTTCACAAAGACTCGACAAAAGACATTAAATAAAACCAGGTTTTGGAAGACGTGTCTCGTCCAGGAATAAGACACACTAACCAAACCCTATGACCATGGATGACATCCTTTATTCTTAAACCACACTTGGAACTTCCGAACGCCCGCCAGATCCACATCTAATTCCCTAAAATACATGTAGTTTGAAAACATCAACAAAAGTTGAGCGAACGGGTACTATGATCTATTAGACGAACGGGTCGTGCCTCGACTCAGTATTAATGTCTTTGAGTTACGTTTCTTCGTGTATTCAATATTATTCCAAGTTATATAATTATTTGTTAAAATAATTAATATTTTAACTTAAATTATATTTATTAATTTTTGGAATAATTGTTAAAACAATATATTTTAACTTAATACTTCCCAAGTATTTATACTTGTATTTCCTACCCAAGGATGGTTGTATTTGTATTCGTATATTTTTGCCATGTATTGGTGTCGTATTCCGGTGTGTATTTATACGTGTGAGAATACGTATTTTTATTGTATTCATTAAGTATTCATATACTTAGTTTCATATTAATTTTTCCGGAATAATATCCTTAGTAAAAATCCATATAGATTTCCAAAATATATATTTAAGAAATACTACTTAGAAAAATTATTTATAATTTTTCACTTGGCAAAAATATTTGTATTTTCATATAAGTTCCAAAAATAATATATTTTCAAGTCTGACTTAGAAAATATATATTAACTTATTTCTATCCAAAATAATGTATTTCAAGTTTACTCAAGAAAATATATATTTTCCTAAAAATAATATATCTTCTAAAAATTCCAAGAAAATATAATTTTACTTCAATAATAATATATTTTCTTCTTGTCAAAAATAAGATATATTCTTGTGATAATCATAAAAATCATATTTTCATTTCCTTGTGTCCAAGATATTATTTACCAAAATATACTTGTGAATATATTTTCCGGAATATTTTGTAAGTTATATTCCTTTGTTCGGTTTCACCAATATTTTGTGTGAATGTGTATGTTCATATTCTTGGAATTTTGGTAATATTTTGGATTGTAGTCCTTGGTATTTTGATGTGTTATATTATTTCATGTCCTAAAATAATATAACTAATACACAAAATATACAAATAATCATACACATGGTGTCTTCTAAATATATATTTCCTAAATACATATTTAGTCACTTTTATTTATAAAAACCAACCTCCAATAATTGTATTTTGTAACAAAAAATTATGGCAAAGTTTATGTAACAATTTATTGTTGAAAATATACTTGTAAGTGTATGCTTATAAATATTTTTCTAAGTGTTTATATTTTTAGAAAATTTTGCCATAGTTTCCCCTAAAAATGGAGGTTTCCATGCTTTCAAGCATATCATTTTCTTTTGTAAAAATCATCACAATCAACAAATAACAACCTTTACTTACCAATTTTGCCAAAATCAAGTAATAATCTACTACTTTATGAACTTGAATCTTTGTAAAAATTTGTAGGAACTTACTAGTATTCTTAGTAAGCCTTGTTATCCCTTAAAGTATGATTAGTTCTTTAAAAACTTCATTTTTAAAGAATTTAGATATTTACAACTTGTGATCATCATTTCTAGAAATATTTCTTTATGAATTCTTCTTATTACACAAGTGTTCCTACACTTGTTTAACCACCAAAAATAAAGTTTGTTTATGTAAGAACCAAGATTAAATGAAACTCATATTTTTAACTTGGTTTCTTTGAAAACCCATTCATAAATCTTTAGATCTATATGATTAACAACTTATTTTGATCATTACTTTTTATGAAAATATCATGTTCTTTCAAGTTCATGATTTTCATAAGGATGATCCATTCACTTTCATCAAGTTCATCCTCTCATCTTGCTAGATCATGTTTTTAATCATGATTTAGCAAGATCATATGATGAGCAACATCCTTTTCACAAATAATCAACAATCATCTAGCATAACAACTTATATTCATCAAGATTTCTTCATTAAACATGCTTATGTTCAAGTTTACTTCTTATGTTTCTTAGTGTTCTTGATAATTAACATTATGTTTCTTCTTTTAACCACTTAAAATAGAAGTAAACTAGCAAGATCAAGATTCTTACCACTAGCACAAGGCTAGGTATGATCAAGTGTAGAAAACAAGTGGATAAAAGCAAACAAGAGAGGTTCTTCCACTTCTACAAGCTCCTAGCTTCCTTGTATGATCTCTAACACCTTTGTATATGCTTGATTTGTATGAGAAAGATTGAATGAAGGTGGGAGTAGGGGTGTAGAGTTTCGACCGAAGGTAAGCAAGGGAAGAAGAGAGAGTTGTGTGTGTTAAGTGTGTGAAGTAAATGAGCTTATGGTCTTGCATGTCTTACTTATATCCAAATTCAAGTCCTTAACCTTTGTATTTTTTGTTTAGGAAAGTGTATGCATATCCAATTAAATATTGAAACAAAATCAACAAGGTGGGTCCCTTGTTGGCCATAAGTAGGTGGGGGGGTCTAGATTAGGGTAAAACTAGATTAGTTACATTAAGGTTGAAATCCAAGTATCTAGTTAGTTATGTTAGTTACTAGATATTTTATGGGGTGTTATGATGTTCGGGGACCATAACTAGCTTGGCAATGTTAAAACAGTGCTTCTAGTGTAAATTTGATGTTTCGGGTAGTGTCCGGTTGTTCGGTTAGATACTGGTTCGTTAAGGTGCTAAACTTTGCAGTTTAGTGTGCTTTATGTTACCTTTTGTGACACTTTTAATTCCCGACACTTATGAAAGCATTCAGGACCATTTAAGCATATTTCTGCATAATATTAGATTGTTTAAATGCTGATTTATGCTGAATTCAACACTTTGGGTGAGTTTTACGCACTTTCCGGCACCTAAACTATCACTAAAAAGGCAGTTTTGTGTTCCTTACTTTCCTACACACTATACTAGTGTAGTACTTGGTTTCTTGTCCATTCTGGGTCTCAAAACACTATCTGTCTATATGCTGAGTTCTGTCAGCATTTTGCTGATTTATCCGTTTACTGTGCTTCGTGCATCATTTATGTCAATAAGTTTGCATGCAGTAATGATATGACATTATGCAATATGTGATGCACATGTAAGTATAATGCAGTAATCAGAAAGCAGTTAATTGTAATTCAGCACAGTCATTAAGCACTAATCATGGTTAATTAATTGTACGGATACCTGAATTTTTTACAGTTGTCACAAGTATGGTCCACGTATAAGCATCAAGTAAAACAACATAGTATTCGTGTATAAGGATTGTTTTCGTGTATTTCATAAAGAATAAGTGTAAGTGTGGTTTTATAAGTTAACATGTTACACCTCAAAAGTGGTAAACATAAAAAGGTGGTTGCGTGTATACTCACGGTTTTGCAAGTCTTCACTTGTGAGTCCGCAAGTAATTTGTTGTTGGAGGTAGGAACACCAAGTCCTTCTACACGAAGAAACAAAGTGTATGAGTTTGGGGAAATCGGAAGATTTAAGGATTCGGAATTTAAACATCATAAACTTAAATGAAAATAACATGTGAAAGTAATCACCTAGTACATATGATACTTGTTCTTGACACTGTGAAACTCCAAGGAGTTTATATGTTTTCATGGAACAAGGTTCCATTAGAATCGTGACAAGTTATCATACCATAGGATGATATAATCTAGTACTTTGACATATGAACACTAGTTCATCATCTAAGATTCGATTATTTGGATTATGTGTTTTTAAATTACATATATCATATAAATATTATTATGTCCAATATTTCAAGCATGAGGTAGAAGATTAAGATCTTCATTTAGCTACCTCTAAGTATCATGTAAATCATGTAGGAGGTAGGAAGAATAAGCTTCCATTTAGGTACCTCTAAGTGTTCACCACTACACTTGATGTGAGAACATTCAAGGGGGTCATGAACTATAAGTAATACAAGAATATTAAACACTAATCTAAGAGAAATTATCAAGTAATGTGGGGATTTTATGGAGGATAACCCAAGTTGATCCTCAATCACACCTTCATCAAGCTTGGAGCTTGAACATCACTTGTGGGTTAAAAACCCTAAACAAAACAGAATATATATGAGGTTTAACCTCTGATTTTGAATGTCTCAACCTTGTTTTTAAGCCTAACTAACCATAGAAGTGGTTATAAGCATAAGGACATAGGTTTGAGATGAGTTTCCTCAAGTTTGATTAAGTTTAACAAAGTGTTTGTACAAAACAGAAAGTTTCTTGCACTTATAACCCTTTTATGATGATGTTCCATCCTTGGTTTTCCAGGGAAAACCTAAGGAAACATCCCTAGGGTTGTTCCAAGTGCTAAGAAGCAAGAAAGGATGAAAAGATGGAAGATAAGTGAGGTTAAACTCACTTTTGCAACTTGAAATGTTTCTGACTTTTGCTACTGTTTTGCACCAGATTTGGAGTGATTAGAGAGTGGATTACGGAGTTTGTAAAGTGAATCAAGTGTGGGATTGATTTGGGTTTTATAGGAGGTGATTAGGTGAGGTTTAGTTGAGTTTTTAATGAAGAAAGCACAACAAGAAGCACAAAACTGACCAACCTAAGAGCTGGAAGCCATATTCTGCCAGATTGAGGTCGTGGCGTCGCGCCACGGCACAAGGCCATACCCGTCGCGTGACGCGACGGGGTCTAATTCCGGAATTCAGTTTAAATCTTAACACTTTAGCCCCCTGTAGTTTACAATTTAGGGTTTTAAGGTGTTTTAGGGATTATTTTCACCATAAAAGCATAGTTTAAGGACAAAGTGAGTATGGAGAACATAGGCCAAGTATAATTAAGCGTAGGAAGGTCTTATTTATGTGTTGTTTTTTATCAAAACATGTTTTAAGCATAAGTTTCACATATTTGCAAGTTTAGCACATAGATTCCAATAATTACGAATAGGCATCAATTGTTTCACGAAATTGAATGTATGAGCATGTATAAAGTATGTACAAGATGTATTTAACAAAATACGAGTTTTATTTATGATCCAAGTCTTGGATTTTACAACGGTTACAAAGAAAGAATGATTACAAGAACACAAGGCTTCCAAAAATAGAAATACAAACAAGACTTTCTATTTATGGAAAGTATGAAGAAGCAGGGCATTACAGTCTCCCCTCCTTTAGGGAATTTCATCCCGAAATTTAGGTAGATGCAACGTCGAACAGGTATGGATACTTGGTCTTCATATCACTCTCGAGTTCCCAAGTAAATTCAGTGCCACATTTTCCTTCCCATCGAACCTTGACGATAGGAATTCGACTGCGCCCCAATTACTTGACTCCTCGGTCCATGATTTCGACCGGTTTTTCCATGAAGTGAAGCGTTTCGTTGACTTGTAAGTCTTCGAGAGGAACTTGTAGTCCTTCGTCAGCTAGACACTTCTTCAAGTTGGATACGTGAAAAACAGGGTGTACGTTGTTGAGTTCTTCAGGCAGGTCTAGTCTATAAGCAACCTTGCCAATCCTTTCGAGGATCTTGAAATGACCAACGTAGCAAGGTGTGAGTTTCCCTTTCTTGCCAAATCAAACCACGCCCTTCCAAGGGGATACCTTGAGAAGTACATAGTCACCTGTTTCAAATTCCAAAGGTTTGCGACGCTTGTCGGCGTAACTCTTTTGTCGGCTCATGGCTTTCAATAAGTTGTCTCGAACCTGTAATATCTTATCCGTCGTCTCTTATATGAGCTCAGGACCAGTGATTTGAACTTTACCAATCTCGTGCCAACAAATAGGCGAACGTCACTTGCGACCATACAATGCTTCGAAAGGTGCCATTTGAATACTCGCATGATAATTGTTATTGTACGAGAATTCGACCAAAGGCAAGTGTGAATCCCAGTTGCCACCAAAATTTATTACGCATGAATGAAGCATATCCTCTAATGTTTGGATAGTACGCTCGGTTTGACTGTCTGAGGATGGAAAGCGGTGCTAAGGTTAAGAATAGTACCCATAGCAGTTTGAAAGGTTTTCCAAAGACGAGATGTAAAACAAGCATCACGATCGGAAATGATGTCAATGGGGATACCATGATGACAGATGATCTCATCAGTGTAGATTCTAGCCAATTTTTGATGTTGAAATCATCACGAATGGGAAGAAAGTGATCGGATTTGGTCAATTGATCCACGATCACCCAAATACTGTCATGACCAGAAGAAGTACGAGGGAGCTTAGTGATGAAATCCATAGCGATGCTCTCCCATTTCCAGACAGGGATTTCTGGTTGTTTGAGCAGACCAGAGGGACATTGATGCTCAACTTTCACTTTTGAACATGTGAGACATTTTGAGACGAAAGTGGCAATATCCTTCTTCATTCCAGGCCACCAATAGGATGCACGCAAATCGTGGTACATCTTTTCAGCACCAGGGTGAATAGAATATTTCATGTGATGCGCCTCCTTCATCAGAAACTCTCGAAGGTTACCACGATTAGGAATCCAGATTCGATCGAGATAGTATTGAATACCATCGGGTTTTGTTACGAGGCTTTCTTCAGCACCACATCGCATCTCGTCATAGAGGTTACCCTCGTTAACAGATGAATATTGAGCATCACGTATGCGGTTCTGAAGATCATGGATGAGTTGGAAACAACGGACACTCTTGACATGAGTTTTATGACTAAGAGCATCGGCTACTACATTTGCTTTACCTGGATCGTATTTGATTTCGCAATCGTAGTCGTTTAACAGTTCCACCCAACGACGTTTGACGCATGTTCACTTCTTTTTGGTCGAATATATGTTGAAGGCTCTTATGGTCGGTGAAGACCACACACTTAGTACCATAAAGGTAGTGTCACCAAATCTTTAACGCAAAAACAACTGCGCCCAGTTCAAGGTCGTGAGTAGTATAGTTCTTTTCATTTATTTTGAGTTATCTCGACGAATATGAGATGACCTTGTCTCGATGCATAAGCACACACCCAAGTCCAAGGTTTGAAGCATCGCAATATACGACGAAGTCGTCGTTACCATCAGGAAGTGCGAGAATAGGAGCATTACAAAGCATCTCCTTGAGCGTTTGAAAAGATTCCTCTTGTTCGGGACCCCAAACAAAAGGTTTCTTTTTTTGAGTCAAAGAAGTCAAAGGAACAGCGATATTCGAGAAGTTAGAGATAAAACGACGATAATAACCAGCAAGACCAAGAAACGAACGAATCTCAGACGGAGATTTAGGTGGGATCCGGTTCTTCACATCTTTGATTTTAGCGGGGTCAATGTGAATACTAAGTTCGTTGATAGTATGCCCAAGGAATTGAACATCTTTTAACCAAAATTCGCACTTGGAGAATTTAGTGTATAGACGTTCAGTACGAAGAAGTTGAAGGATAAGACGCAGGTGTCGCTCGTGCTCATCTTGTGTCTTGGAATAGATAAGAATATCGTCGATGAAAACGATCACGAAACGGTCAAAGTACGCTTTGCACACGCGGTTCATCAAATCCATGAAAACAGTAGGTGCGTTAGTCAGACCAAGGGGCATGACCACGAACTCGTAATGACCATAACGCGTATGAAAGGTGGTTTTAGGTATATCTTCTTTAAGGACTCGAAGTTGATGGTACCCAGAACGAAGATCGATATTTGAAAAGCAGGTCGCGCCTTGCAATTGATCGAAGAGATCATCGATGCGAGGAAGAGGGTATCGGTTTTTGACAGTAAGCTTGTTGAGCTCACGATAGTCAATACACATACGGAATGTCCCATCTTTCTTTTTGACGAACAAAACGGGAGCACCCCATGAAGAAGTACTAGGGCATATAAAGCCTTTATCAAGAAGCTCTTGAAGTTGACTCGAGAGCTCTTGCATCTCAGAGGGTGCTAAATGGTAAGGAGACTTAGCGACGGGCATAGCGCCAGGAACTAAATCGATACGAAAGTCGACAGAACGAGCAGGACGCAGACCAAGAAGATCGTCGGGAAACACATCGGGAAAATCACGTACGACGGGAACGTCGCTTATGCTTGGGCCTTTGTCCTTCTTTTCCACAATGTGGGCAAGAAATGCGAAGGTACCCTTTCGTAAGCATTTGTTTGCTTGGATACACGACATAAGCTTGAGACCTTGAGAAGGTTTCTCGCCATACACGTGTAGAGAATCACCGTTTGGTAGAGGTAGGCGGATGAACTTTTCAGAACAAACAACTTCAGCACGAACTCGCCTAAGTCAGTCCATGCCTACTATGATGTCAAAGCTACCCATTTGCATAGGTATAAGATCGATTGAGAACGTATGGTCATTAAGAATCAAGGAACAATTGGAAAGAATGGAATCGACAGCGACGGACTTACCATCAGCGACCTCGACAGCGAAAGATCTTGGCAACTTAGAGCGTTTACACATAAGCAAAGGTTCGAATTCTAGCGACACAAAACTTTTATCCGCATCAGTATCAAATAGACAAGAAGCATAAACATGGTTCACAAGGAACGTACCAGTAATGACATCGTTTGCATTCTGAGCCTGAGCGGCAGTGATGACAAAAGCTCGGCCTCTAGCAGGTTGTTAAGCTTGTTGCTGCTGTGGTGGCGGTTGCTGCTGCTGCTGCTGCTGTTGCTGGGGCTGATAACGCTGGGGGCAAACATTGGCGAGATGATTGAGATCGCCACACTTGAAGCCTGCTCGCACAGGAGCAGCTTGAGGTTGAGCCTGGTTAGGAATAGGGTTTACAACGATAGCTTGGTTCTGGTTGTTTTGGGCTTGAGGGATGTTTCGACATCGGTTAGCATAATGACCATACCTCTGACAGTTGGCTCATTTGCAGCAGGGTACATTGGTAGGATGATGAAACAAACAGGTAGTACATCGTGGATGCGATCCAACGTAGCCTTGTCTCGGTGGTTCAGTGTTTGCAGGTGCAACGGCGGCTAAAGCTTGTAAGGGTTGTGGGTTTGGCGGAGTGACTACCGCATAATTCTGGCTTGAAGCCTTCTGCTTCTTGCCTTTGTTCTTTTTGGATTGGGAGGATGAAGGTTCAACAGCGGTGGTAGTATCGGTGGTTTCAGTGACGGCTTGATGCGCACTATTCGTTGAAACCTTGTCGAAGGTTCATGAAGAACGCAATTGTTGTTAAGTTCGGTGGCTAAGCTGAAGGCATCCTCTATGGTTTTAGGACAAGCGGCGGAAACATGGTTGGTCAAGGAAGGTGCAACACAGCGAATGAACTTGGCTATGGTCTTGGGGACGTAGTCGACTTGTCCAGGACAGAGGACACTGAGTTGTTTAAAGCACGTAATCAGACCATCCATGTCGCTCCCCTTCTGAGTAAGGTTCCAAAATTCGTTCTCCAACTTTTGGAGTTCGTGAGGAGGACAGAAGTGGTATTTCATAAGCTGCTTGAGTTCTTCCCAAGGAGCGTGCAACATCGTTTCCCTTCTTGTTGCATTCGGTGGTCCACCATTCGAGTGCCTTTTCTCGGAAAACCCCAGTTGCATTCAAGGTTCTTAATTCACCAGGGCAGCCACTTTGCAAGAAAGTAAGCTCAATCGCATCAAACCAATTCATCATGGCAGTAGCGCCATCTTTGCCAGTAAACTCCAAGGGTCTACAAGCCATAAATTGCTTGAATTGGAAGGTCAATTTGGGTTTTTCTGCCTTTGAATCGACAGAGCCATGCGGTGAGTCGGGATTGATCTTACTAACGATATCAGGGATGACTTTAGCCATTTGCGCAGCCATAAACTTCATACAATCCTTTTTCGATATTGTTTTGGAGCTAGAACCCTTCTTTGATTGGAGCTTCTTGGATGCGCTGGACGACATCTATAGGATCGAAAGAGAAGGAAAGGATGAGACTCGATCATAAATTGGAAATAAGTTTTGCATGTATAAGTATGTAAGCATGATGTATCACGTATGATTCACACAATTGGCATGAATTTAGCAAGTATTCAACAAGTATAAACACGTATGAATACGTAAAAAGAGTATAAATTTAGTTTGTTTACGATAATTATTATCGTTTTTTATTGCGCGAGACGTGCGAATTGTGTAACGGTTTTGAAATGAACGAGGTAGCAAGTATAAAATCACATATAAATTGAATCACATAAAAGAGAGGCTCATAAAACATATGATTGTTTCGGGTTTAGAAACGTCGACTATTCCAAAGTGAATCGAAAGTCCTTTCAAATTAGAGAAACGTACTTTGGCCTATAGGTAAGATACTCTCATCGAGAAATGAATAACGGTATCTTACCCTTCCAGTTACTACACGTCTCTAATCGATTGAAACAATCGAAACTTTGGTGAGATCGAAAATCGACGAATGGGACTTAATCGACAAGGTGCGGGTTTCACCCCTAACTTGACGATTTCGTACCCTAATGTGGTTGGTACTCGTCGGGTCAAAATACAACTTCAACACTTTGACGGGGGTCCACTATAGTTTGAATTGGAAATTTACCATTAAGATGTGGATTTTACTCCTAGCTTAATGGCGAAATTCCGTGCAAAATAAGAATAAGCGGAATAAGAGTCGTTCGCCAAATTGCGGGTTTCACTCCTATTTTGGTAAACTCGTCTATTTTATATAAATAGTGTCTTCAAGTCTTCAAGTGTATTATGTAAAATGTCTTAGGAAAGACATTATGTAAATATTAAGAACAAAAAGAAAGAGAAAGAAGCAAGGTAGAAATAATAACATTTTAAGCAAGTATCAAGAATGGTCAAAAATATGGTTCCTACTATAGACTAGGTCGAACATGGCAATTCTATCTAATTCCCTATGGTTATGGATCTGATACCAATCTGTCACACCCCAACCAATGGCGGAATCATCAGAGTGGGACTAGTTCGAGATTGCAAGAGACTTCATAACACTATTTGTGACAATATTTAATTCAACTGATTTTCATTTCATAAATAAATTGTCAAAACATTACAAGGAATTCAAATACAACATTGTTCAAACATAACAATAACAAAAATTGATACAACACTTTAAACCTAAACGTCTAAGTGAGTATCTAGGCATCTTTGCTAATCCATTTCATAGCATCATCAATCCTTAACCTGTAACATGTTTAAAATACAATTCAATGCAAAAGCAAAGGCGAGTATACAAGTTTAAGAATATGTATAAGTATAAAAGTTTAAAACGAATCCACATGGCAACTTAGTTTATACAAGATCAACATAACATGGCATGCAATATGTCTAGTCAACCATCTGTTTACGCAAAATGATATAATTCAACATGACCACTAGTCTACGGGCGGTGCGTTACTCCTATAGCGCTATACATGTCAAATGGAGGCTCGTATAAAGCTAATGACTATAGTATATCACATAAGTATGATCCACGTATAAGCATCAAGTATAACAACATAGTATTCATGTACAAGGACTGTTTTCGTGTATTGCATAAAGAATAAGTGTAAGTGTGGTTTTATAAGTTAACATGCTACACCCCAAAAGTGGTAAACATAAAAAGGGGGTTGCGAGTATACTCACGGTTTTGCAAGTCTTCACTTGTGAGTCCGCGAGTTATTTGTTGTTGGAGGTAGGAACACCAAGTCCTTCTACACGAAGAAACAAAGTGTATGAGTTTGGGGAAATCGGAAGATTTAAGGATTCGGAATTTAAACATCATAAACTTAAACATATGAAAATAACATGTGAAAATAATCACCTAGTACATATGATACTTGTTCTTGACACTATGAAACTCCAAGGAGTTTATATGTTTTCATGGAATAGGGTTCCATTAGAATCGTGACAAGTTATCATACCATAGGATGATATAATCTAGTACTTTGACATATGAACACTAGTTCATCATCGAAGATTCGATTATTTGGATTATGTGTTTATATATTACATATATCATATACATATTATTATGTCCAATATTTCAAGCATGAGGTAGAAGATTAAGATCTTCATTTAGGTACCTCTAAGTATCATGTAAATCATGTAGGAGGTAGGAAGAACAAGCTTCCATTTAGGTACCTCTAAGTGTTCACCACTACACTTGATGTGAGAACATTCAAGGAGGGTCATTAACTATAAGTAATACAAGAATATAAAACACTAATCTAAGAGAAATCATCAAGTAATGTGGGGATTTTATGGAGGATAACCCAAGTTGATCCTCTATCACACCTTCATCAAGCTTGGAGCTTGAACATCACTTATGGGTTAAAAACCCTAAACAAAACAGAATATATATGAGGTTTAACCTCTGATTTTGAATGTCTCAACCTTGTTTTTAAGCCTAACTAACCATAGAAGTGGTTATATGCATAAGGACATAGGTTTGAGATGAGTTTCCTCAAGTTTGATTAAGTTTAACAAAGTGTTTGTACAAAACAGAAAGTTTCTTGCACTTATAACCCTTTTATGATGATGTTCCATCCTTGGTTTTCCAGGGAAAACCTATGGAAACATCCCTAGGGTTGTTCCAAGTGCTAAGAAGCAAGAAAGGATGAAAAAGATGGAAGATAAGTGAGGTTAAACTCACTTTTGCATCTTGAAATGTTTCTGACTTTTGCTGCTGTTTTGCACCAGACTTGGAGTGATTAGAGAGTGGATTAGGGAGTTTGTAAAGTGAATCAAGTGTGGGATTGAGTTAGGTTCTATAGGAGGTGATTAGGTGAGGTTTAGTTAAGTTTTTAATGAAGAAAGCATAACAAGAAGCACAAAATTGGCCAACCCAAGAGCTGGAAGCCATATTCTGCCGGATTGAGGTTGTGGCGTCATGCCACGGCACAAGGCCATACCCGTCGCACGACGCGACGGGGTCTAGTTCCGGAATTAAGTTTAAATCTTGACACTTTAGCCCCCTGTAGTTTACAATTTAGGGTTTTAAGGTGTTTTAGGGACTATTTTCGCCATTAAAGCATAGTTTAAGGACAAAGTGAGTATGGAGAACATAGGCCAAGTATAATTAAGCCTAGGAAGGTCGTATTTATGTATTGTTTATGATCAAAACACGTTTTAAGCATAAGTTTCACATATTTGCAAGTTTAGCACATAGATTCTAAGAATTACGAATAGGCATCAATTGTTTCACGAAATTGAATGTATGAGCATGTATAAAGTATGTACAAGATGTATTTAACAAAATATGAGTTTTATTGATGATCCTAGTCTCGGATTTTACAACGGTTACAAAGAAAGAACGATTACAAGAACACAAGGCTTCCAAAAATAGAAATACAAACAAGACTTTCTATTTATGGAAAGTATGAAGAAGCAGGGCGTTACAACCTATGATTTGGAATTGGTTGTCGTTGTGTTTACACTCAAAATTTGTAGGCATTACCTATATGGAACCAAGTGTGTAATATATTCTGATCATAAAAGCCTTCAACATCAGTTTAACCAGAAGGATCTCAATATGAGGCAGCGCCGTTGGATGGAAACACTAAACGATTATGATTGTGAAATCCGTTACCACCTGGGCAAAGCTAATGTGGTCGCTGATGCGCTGAGCAGGAAAGAAAGGATTAAACCCATTAGGATCAATGCTAAAAGCATTGAATTAAAGAACAACTTGAATGAAAGGCTGTTAGCTACTAAGAAGGAAGCTATATTGAAAGCTAACTTTCCAAATGAAAAGTTAGGTGTAACTGCTGATCAATTGTCTTTTGGAAAAGATGGAATCGTTAGATTGAATGGTCGAATCTGGGTTCCAATTCATGGAGGACTTAGAGATGTAATCCTCCAAGAAGCTCATAGTTCTAAATACTCAGTTCATCCGGGCAGTGATAAGATGTATCAACATCTGAAAGTAAATTATTGGTGGATAGGTTTGAAGAAATCTATAGCCACATATGTGGCTAAATGTCTGACGTGCGCACAGGTAAAAGCCGAGCTTCAAAAGCCGTCAGGTTTACTGCAACAGCTGGAACTTCCCACTTAGAAGTGGAAAATGGAAACTATGGATTTCATTACCAAGTTGCCTAGAACCAGACATGGAAATGATACGATATGGGTTATAGTTGACAGACTGACAAAGTCAACTCATTTCATACCCATCAAAGAGACGCATAGCTCCGATAAACTAGCCCTGCTATATGTGGATGAGATTGTATCTCTCCACGGAGTGTCAGTATCTATTATCTCTCATAGGGATACAAGATACACATCTCATTTTTGGAAAAGCTTTCAGCTCTAGGCACTCTTTTGAATTTCAGTACTGCTTATCATCTTCAGACGGATGGGCAAAGTGAGCGTACGATTCAAACATTGGAAGACATGCTCCGGGCTTGTGTTATTGACTTAGGTGGAAGTTGGGATGATCACCTTCCTTTGATTGAGTTTTCATATAATAATAGTTACCATTCGAGCATCCAAGCCGCGCCTTTTGAGGCTTTATATGGAAGGAAATGCAGAACGCCAGTTTGTTGGGCGGAAGTTGGAGAAACCCAACTATCAGGTCCAGAGATTGTCCTCGAGAGGACAGATAAGATTGTGTAGATTCGTGATCGTCTAAAAGCTGCCAGGGATAGGCAGAAGAGTTAGGCTGATAAAAGGCGCAAACCTCTAAAATTCGAAGTAGGTGATAAAGTATTACTCAAAGTGTCGCCTTGGAAAGGAGTAATGAGATTTGGTAAAAAGGGCAAGCTGAGCCCAAGATATATTGGACCATTCGAGATCATCAAATGTGTCGGGACTGTAGCCTACAAACTGAATTTACCAGAAGAGCTTAGTGAATTCACAATGTGTTCCATATCTGCAATTTAAAGAAATGTCTAGCTGATGAGACACTAGCAATGTCTCATATGGACGTGCAGATTGACGAAAGCTTGAAGTTTGTTGAAAAACCTTTGTCGATCAATGATCGACAGGTTAAAAAGCTTCGAAGAAAGATTGTACCAATTGTAAAGGTGAAATGGGATGCCCGTAGAGGCCCAGAATATACGTGGGAAGTTGAATCCATAATGCGACAGAAGTACCCATATTTATTTCAGTAAATCTCGAGGTTGAGATTTCTGTTAAGGGGGTGAGGATGTAACACCTCGCAAAAATCATGTCCACTATAGTGGTAACACGTGTCATAAACACTGATCATGTAAAAAGTTAACTTTAAGGGACTAAAGTTGACAAACAATGTAAAGATGTATGTGGAAGGACCAAATGTGTCAACATGCCAAACTTGTGCCTCTGATTGACCACACACGATGTTCGTATTCTTAAAAGAATAATTTGTCGAACGCAAGAAGCCGTTTGTGCTTAAAAATCAAAAGTTTATAAAACACAGGGGTTAAACGTGTCAACATGTTAATTCTTACCTCTGAGTTACCTTTTAACGATCTCGAGACTTTGTAACATTTTATTTTATTCTCACGAATGTCGGATAATGATTTCGTGTAGTTTCTGTGTAATTATATGATGTAAAGTTGTAAATTCCAAGAAGAAGGGTTAAAAGCGTAACGAGAAGAAATAACATCTTTCGGATGATCTCGTAACTGATCGGAGGCCTAACGGTGTTTGTTTCATGCCCCTAAATACTTAAAAGTTAATTATAGGGGTCAAAAGTGCAATAAATAGAAGTTATTTCAAGTTATAAAGGACCAGGGACTGAAAATGCAATTATTAGAAGCTTTGTAACCGGAACAGGATGTGTCGCGGGCCGCGAAGACAACCCCATATCTTTTACGCGGGCAGCGAGAGTACTGCCAGCGACAAAATTCTGGACAGCTGCATGTTGCAGCTCTCAAACCGCCATTGCATGGCTTCTGAGCGATACGAGGGACTTGTTGACGGTTTTTACTGACACTTGGACACCTGTGATCATCTGGTATCACTCCATAACAGCTGGAATGATATCAAGAACCTCTAATTTCCTATAAATAGCTCCCTTATTTGCACATTTGATCTTACACCTTCAAATTTTCACTCACAACTTCTTCTCTGGAGCATCCTGGTCTTGAGGGAAGCTCTCTTAGTTCAGACTTTCGTGCTAATGACCCTTGTAAGTGTTCTTGGCTCCAGTAGTTCAGTTTTTATGGGTCTAAGGACCGAAAGTCAAAGATATCGTAATTATACATTGACTTTCAGTTTAATCTTTTTCGGTCCAGCCATTATTCGAATTGAAAGTGGCTATGTGTTGGTATTAAGTAGGTGATAATCCCTCAAATGGTCACCTCCTAATTATCACGTTTACTTAGTTAATTGTCGTTTCAAAGTAATTAAAATAAAAGTCAAACGGGTCAGTTTTTAAATAAAATTCATAACTGATAATGTAGAAGCTATAAAATCAGTTTTGTCACTTTAATAACTTGGTAAATATTAATTGAACATGTTTAGGCATGTTCAACCCGACAATTCTGAGTTTAGGCTCGGTTTGCAACCGAAAGTCACAAAACTTGACTTTTGCTTTGACTTCCAGTTCTGACCCGAATTAGCTTAGTATCTTTATGCCTTAGGGTTCCTTTGTGACCATATTATATGTTAGTATAACCCTCTGAGGTTATACTACATGGTCCTTTAGAAATCAGAGCTCATTTGCATGTTTTCGTTATTTGCTTAAATTTGACTATTATGCCCTTGTATCGTAAAAACGAGATTTTTGGGATATATAAGAATACAAATACCTTTGTTACTGATATATAAGCATGTCAAATAAATTTGACATCATTTTCTGGTCTAGAACTAAAGATATGCAAGATATCGAAAAATGAAACTTTTTATTAATTAAATTACGATTTTTAGCATAAATCATGTTTAAACCCAAATTTTGGCATCAAACTCATTACCTACTGTTATGATAATATTTTTAGGGATTTTTGAAATATTGGGTCAGATTATAAACTGACCATATCATTGAGTTCTTGTATAATTCGATAAATGACGATAATGCACTTCTGACTAATAAATGATGATTTAGATATGGTTAACATGCCAAACCTTTTCCTACTAATATTATATGTTAAATAAAATATTTTAAACATTGAAGGCTGATCAAAATCTCAGAATTCTATAAACATCTCAAATATCATCAATTATCGACTTTTACGCTAATTAGGTGCATAGTATTGTTTAAAACCATGTTTAACGCCTAAGACTTGTTACTTACTGATTTTATAAATAAATTTTAATACTTTAATAGTAAGTATAAGTCTTGAACTCAGACTTCCAATTTTGTCCTTAAAAACATGTGTGAAATGACCAAAATGCCCCTACGGTGCATAGTTTGGCCATAAATGGTAAACCTCACACATGTATGATATCTTACTGATGTAACATGATAAAATAAATATTTTTACTGAATTTTTTAGACCAGAACCTCAGTTTGCTATTTAACCTCTTTTATAAATGTTAAAATGACCAAAATACCCTTACGGGACTTAAATTGGTTTAAAAATATTTTGGGCATAATTGTCGATATCCTACTGATATCATATCATAATTAAAGCATAATAACTTGTGGAACTTGTACATGGCTCATCCGGTTACCTGTTATGCATATACGCGTTCGGTACGGTTTATGTAACTAGTTTGCATAAATTAGCCGAAACGGGTCAAACCTTATCGTTTTAACTTCAAAATCCAGAATGTATTTAGTTTACCCATTTTATACAAGTCTTCATACTTGTTGGGTTTAAATCACATTCCAATCCGGTCATCGCTTATTATAGCGTTTCGTGCAGTAAACCCTTTTTTAAAACTAACCGGTCTAAGTTACAACTTAAATAAGACTCGTTAGGAATCTAATAGGTTAATAAAACCTCCGTTCTAGATTAGAAGCCCAGTAAAAGCTACCTACACTTGTTTGAGTAGACATACGGCTGAGTATACAAAATTTTCAATTAAGCTCAGGTAAATACTTTTAACTTATTTTCCCTTATACGGGCTTGGGATACGGTAAATTATTACCGCTTGGTCGGGTATGGAATTTTTAATCGATTAGTGGTTAATTCATTGACATAACCCGTTTTAATCTGTTTTGTTTGATATATAAACTTTTAGGGGTTAATATGACCGTGTCCTGGATATCATCGACTCATTTCATATGTAAATGGCCACAACTTAAGCACGGGGTATAGGTATACACCCGACAGTTGCGTATGTAAAAAGATATACCCGCTTGTTGAGAATAACTCGCCGTGGGATTATATTAGTGGTGTGTCTATTAATGATGTCTCGGCTTCTATCCCGGGACCTAAACGTACGACAAACAAATAAATCTGTATACAAGATTATTTTAAATAATTATCCCAAGTTATAAAGAATATTTGTGCCTTGTGCATTTAAATCAAGTTTCATAAATGTTTTCAAAAGAGTTGGTTAATTGTATTTACCAGTGTAAACTGACGTATTTTTCAAAATGACTAAGTGACAGGTACTATTCGAAATTGGCTGGAAGCTTCTGAGCATTAGTTAAAGAATCTTGCAAGTTCTTGATGCTTAAAGTCTGTTGAACCATATTTTGTATTATATTTTAGATCCGCCTGTGGATCCTACTTTACATCCGTCTGTATTATATTTTATCCGTACTTTACATTCGGTTTGTAATAATATTTTCTACCAAGACTTCCGTTGTGCAGTAAACTGTGTATATTTGACTATGATGATATCAACTACGTCACGATACTCCCCGCTGGGCCCACAGGTAATATGTGGAAATATCGGGGTGTGACAGTGTGTGCGTGTGTCCACGAGTAAGGGTGCTCCGCACCCTTTACGGTCTCCTCTAGTGTTTGCCTTTAAGGAAACAATATACAAGGAGTGCTCATCCTTATAAACCACTTCAAGTTTTGTCATCCCACCTATGTGGGACAAGTTGACAAAACTTAATCCATTTTTCTCATCTTTGTTTGTTCCAAACCTACAACTTCAAGCTTCGATATCTCATTCATCTTATCTCTATTTGGACATAGTTTGAACACAAACCCATAAATAATTATTTATACAACACATATATAAATATTATTGATGTCTAAAATATTTAGTGAAAAACTCAGTTTACTAAAATTTCCAACAAAATAATCATCCATAATCTCTTCATTCCTTTAGTATGTATTTACATATCCTACATACCCCAATTTTGACTAATTTTGATCCATATATACAAGAGGTGCTTTCCTGGTCGCCTCGTGCGCTCCTTTTAGACCTAGGTGACACTTGAGCATCATCTTCATGCATTTTGCTGCTGGAAGTTGCAGTGCCTTGGGAACACTATTTTCAGCATTCAAAGTCTTGGAAACAACATCGATTACAACAGAAGAATTGAATTGTTTTAAAACGTCTATTTTTAGCAGATTATCGGACCGATCTTTGCACATTTGATGCTTAAACCACTCGTTGTGTGTGTAAAGGGTAACTCTTATTACTTCATAAGCTGAGGTTCTTTAGTGCCTATTCAAATGTACACCCAAGATAATTCTATTGAAAATACACTAGGTTATCACCCTCGAACTTCGCGAGTTGGAACATTTAAATGATGTAAACAACGGTTGAACAATTTAAATAGGCTTTACCATTTAATTTTATAATATCTTTTATATTATATCGTATTATATTATAAGTAAATGTGGTTGAAATTGCATACGACACTAAATTAAAAAATAACAATAATAATTAAATTCAAATTTAAAAATATTAAAATGTAAAAGTATACAAATAATTCATAAATGTGTAAATATTTCTTTATCTACAACCATTTGCTATTTTATTTGTTACATTGCTATCTCTATCTAATATTAGCAGTTTAACTTTGTCTCTGCTTTTAACTATTGGCAGCGCCACATACATCGATGCATCATCAATATTAGTAAAACAAATAACATCAATCCATGCATGATGAGCACCAAGGTATTTTTTATCACAAATTAAACAAAACTATTATCATATTACCTTTTATTTTCCTAATTTTTCCTCTTACAAGAACATGGCATGTGTTTATCAAGTTCAAGCAGGCCACGTAGCCCAAAAGCCCAAATCGGAGGTAACACACACCATTGGGCAATGACTTGCTAGACAACTTGAGCGAGTTGACACGAAACAAAAAGATGTTCGCTCGTTCCGGAATAATCCACACGTAAGGCATATGTATCTAATGCCAAATTGATGAACTGGTTTCCAAGCAAAAATCTGCTAAAAAGAGGACATGTGTCCCAAATCATTCGCCTTTGTTATATATAATAAATAATAGATACATAACTTAGATTGAAATCACATAATAAAGAAAATTGTATCTGAAGTGAAATGAAAGTTACACGATTAGTACAAAAACCAATAAGATTCATATAAGTAGTTACCTGGTAGAAGGTAGAAGCCCTATTAATGGGCGAAACAATGATGCAAAACCTACACAAAGCATAATGGGAAACCAAGCCAGTTACAAAAGCTACATTTCAAATAGAACGAAGGAGTTAAATTTTGTTAAGCAAACCTGAAAGGCATAACGGAAAAGAAAACAATGCAAAAGCAGAAACTCTGTTGAGCCAAGTCCGATGCACATTACCTGTTTAGATATCAAAGTGGGTATTTTCTTCTTCAATCGGTCACAAAAATAACAAGATACCATGATTTTTCACTATATGATGACCCATTTAACCCATTTAATATATTTTTTTGAAAGGCAATATTTTTCCCGAAACTCGAACCATTGACCTTCAAGGAGAGCTCCACGTTTGGACTCAACCCCCACCCATCTTTTTAATTTTAATTCCTATGCTTTACCCGTCTAATATTTGTGAGGAAGCAAGAAAAGAGGATCCATGATCTTAGAAGGATTAAAATAGTATCAATATAAATTAATTCCACATTTCCAAGAAACCAAAATAATCACCCTCGTACTTCAGCATTCCAAGAAGCATTCCTCATCTTGTCAATAAGCTCTTTGGCTTATCAACAGAGGCCATCTTGGTAGTCATGCTTAACAAATGATAAATTCTTCATAACTAGAATTGAGACTCATCGCAATGCGGCGGGAATTCTTTAGTTATAACTAAGTCGATCTAGGACCCGCACGTTATGTTAAACCTCTCAAACGGGAAAAAATAAACGATGTAAAAACATTCACCCACACACGCACGTTGCGTCGTGTTAACTCGCAAAATTTAGAACGAAACGTAAAAACGTTAAACCAAAGACGCACGTTGCAATGTGTTAAGTCACAAAATTTAGAACCAAGCATAATGCGAAAATTTTGCGGAAAATGAAAACTATAAAGGACCAAAATTGAAAGTAAAAAAAGTTGTAAGGATAGATTGCGAAAGATAAAAAGTTTTGGGTTAAAAGTAAAAAACCAAATAGTTTTGGGTTAAAATTAATTTATAAAATACTTTTGGGTGAAAAGTAAAAAAAATCATTTTTTTTTGGAAAACCCCCAAAGCCAATGTTACGACAACCATATGCATAACCATTTTTTCTTTGGAAAACCCCCAAAGCACACCCCGCGTTGCGGCGGGGCGTAAAACGGCGTGAAATAGTACTAATGTCACACAACTGTCATTGACCACAAACAGTGACTCGACCTAGGATCTGTGTGTTGCAACGAACCTCTCAAACATGAAAAAATAGAGGTAAAAACGTTGAACCACACATGCACGTTGCGCCGTGTTAACTTGCAAAATTTGAAACAAAACATAAAAAAGTTGAACCACACTCGTACGTTGCGTTGTATTAACTCGAAAAATTTAGAACTATGCGTAAAAAAAATTGCCAAAGATGAAAATTATACGTGACAAAAGTTGTGAAGTTAAATTGCAAATAATGAAAAGGTTTTGGTTAAAGTTAAAATAAATTATGTATGGTTAAAATTGCAAAAGCTAAAAACCTTTGTGTTAAAAGTAAAAAATCATGTTTTTTTTTTTAAAAGTCCTAAAGCACAAGGTACAAATGATTATACACAAAAAACTTGCTTATTTATATATGGAATAATAAGAAATAATACGTGTTAAATAAGAATGAGGATTATTTAGATAGCAACTAAATTGTCAAAAAAAATTAAAAATTTAATGCCTTTTTTACAAATTTGGATTACTTTTGTTTATATTAGATATAAATGTTCAATAAAACGAAATGACTACGTATACGAACCTTTTATCAACAAATATCATCATTCTATAAATTGCCTTGGAACAGATAACTCGTTCCACACAAACTGCCTTGGAACAGATAACTCAGTGGACTCAGTTCCACACATTGAATAGATTGTCGAACGAACTAGAATGTTACATTAGAGAATGATCATGTAATAGACCATTTACGAATGGGTCAAATGAACTAGAACGAGGATGTAAAAAGGGATGGCCGTATGATGATCCACCATGAACGGATCCAACGAAAGAATGTTAGTATTATTCTAAAAAGAAGAACAATAATGAAAGTGACAAATAGTATGGTTATCATGTTTGTTGGAAGTTAGAATTCTATGTTAGCATGTATTATTATTATATTTAGATGATAACAATTCTTGTTAATGTGTTATAGGTAAAGCTCAACTTTAGGTGTTTCACGATGCTTGGAATGAACACACTAGCACTTCTCGCCGTCGACATGCTTCCGAACTAGATTATGCAAACGGGTCAAACATTTTGTTGTTATATATTTAAAGTGTAGTTCGTTAAACTAACTTAAGGCATGTATTTCATAACTTTTGTAAATGTCGGTATGGTTTGTAACTAGTTAAAAGGTTAACTTTTTAAGTTTAACCAAGTTTTCTTTAGAAATGTGTAAAATCTCAAATTTGGTCGTACAATTTCGTTCGTTTTAGCTTTGGTTTAACCACTTAATAGAATGGGTGTTTCATCGTCCCACCATGTGTTATGTCAGAGAGTCTCGGCTCTTGTGGCGGCGCAACAGCTGTCAAGTGTCAGTCAGCGGTGTGGTTTCCCGTGAGGGCACGGAGAGATCCCGTTAAACTGGTGTTATGCCCCTCCATGGAGAAACCCAGTGGGTTCTGATCTGGGGTCGGCCTCACAGCCGTATCTACGGCTGCCCAGTCCCAACCACCGAATGGGTGTTATCTTGAGAGTCGTTCTTTTTAAAAAAACATGCTTTACTCATTTTATTGTTGGATTTTGGGCACTCATGTGAAGAGTACAAAAGTATAACTGGTCTTGTAGTGTAATTTGGCGAAATTGTTTTATTTTTAATATTAGTTGGAGTCTAAATTTATAATATTCTTTTTGCTGGCCAAAAAAGAATTATTTTTATAACTATGTTACAATCTACATCAAAACAAATGATCTTTAAAGAAATATCTTTAAATCAATATTATTCTTAACCAAGTAACTAAAAGTTAAATCTGGTGCGTGATAAAAGTGTGGGGTATGAACGCGTATTTGGATCTTTCGACTATCCTTTAACGTTGCAATATATACAACATTCATGTTCAAGAAAATGCTAAAAAGATTGAAATAAATCATTACCAATGGATAATAAGATCGTTTTACATTTATCTCAAAAATCAATTTCCTTAAAATGACCGTTTATAAGCTTCTATTAATTCGACCGGTTACCAACGGGGTTGGTCAATTGACAGAGGCAAATCTTTTAGGAACATCTAGGTTTGGAGATGGATTGGTGTATATGCATTATTGTCTAGTGGAGATGGATATGATCGGGTGGTTCCACTTGTGACACGATGATACTCTAATAGTCCGTCAGTAATCCAAATTTGACGTTTAAAAAAAAATTGGCTTGGAGATTTTGGGTTCAAGTCCCACAGACTACAGAATTAAAGAAATTTATCGTTCTAAAAATATTAATTCGATCAGTTTATAACAAATGGACCAAAAACTATATTTTTGTATATTTAAAACTCAAGGCAAAGCTTTGTTACATGTGAAATGCTTAAGTAGCTTTATTACGACATTTGCATTATTCAAAGGTTAAGTTATACATCATATGTACTCAAGCGGATTTAAAAGTGCACATTTTGGTGTTTTTTAATCTAAATGGGGCTCGGGTTTAGTAAATGCAAGTCAAAACCGGTTTTGTTGATCAGTTCTGTTTAAACATAATGGAAAACATGAAATAACATACCTTTGATTGCATCAGTAGAGAATCCAGTCAGAGACGCAGCAACGGAGTTCGACATAGTTGTCAGTTTGATCTGGTTCCTCCTTAGGGTGTAAAGTGATGATGGTGATGAACCGAGACTAGGGCAGAATCGGTTGAGGGAGAGAGAGATACGAAATTGATGTTAGTGAGGGTTTTTTGTGATTGTGTAACTTGTCTAACCCTTTAACTCTCTAATAAGCTCCTTATTTATACACCCAAGAGGAAACCCAATTAGTTAATAAGGGTAATATGGTCCATCAACAATTACCAACTAATTATTAATAGGTTATTAATATATTTTGATCTATATTATATAAATGATAATGATGGCTACAAGATTAAATATAAATAAATAAATATTTAATCTTACATTCTCCCACTTAGCCGAATAATCATTTATCATGAGTATTAGATTAGTCTGATCAGAAGTTAATACTCATTTTAGCCTTAAACAAGTACTATAGCAGAGAAATACAGCCGTTGAGTCATTATGCGACTCAGGACCCCCATTAGTCATACTATAGCCTTAATTTAAAACCTAACAGTTATGATCAAAATATGTAAGCCCTTTAACGTTTGATTTGTATTTATAGTTGTCTATATGTCATTACACCGGCAGAACATATGTAAGAGACATACAAAATCAAACTGATGAGGAAAATTAATTAATAGTCAGTCATTCATAGTACGATATGCAGTTGTACATGGTCATCAATTAAAACCCGTCTCTTTTATGTGCACTCTTAATAAGACTTATGGGTAATAGACCTTTAGTTATAGGATCCTTAAGCATATCATGAATGCATTCGATACAAAGATTTAGTTTCCTCAATTCGTTCATAAACGAACAATTAATTGTGTATCGAAATTTAATGCAGCACCTCTCGAACTGTTACTGTTCAAGGAGACATGGTAGCTGACTTTATCACAATAAGTCTTCAATATATTAATTATATGGAGTTAATAAACTTATGAGTCCACTGATAAATTTCCAACAACATTTAGTGACTATATTATGTCGTTATAACTTAGGTTGTTGATATCAGTCCATTATGACTCCTCCATGAGATATGTTTTGTCTGCTGACATAAAGATATACCCGAAATTACATTTTGTCATCATTGAATATTACAAAGTTAGAGTAATAAACCGGTTTTAATTCTCACTTCTTCTTCAAATCATAGCCTCTCGTTTCTTTTAAAGATATTGTAATACTCTATTAGATGCTTCACATTAATCTAGACATATCTAGTGTGTTGCAATGTGAGTAATATCTAAACGAGTATAGACTTAAACTTACATAAGGCTTCTAATTAATGAAGCGTAAGAAAATAATCTCATTTATCCTATTATCCTCTAAAGGAGAGCAGTATTGTTTGTTACATATGCAAGGACCAATTTAATGTTAAACTTATGGAACGGAAGTAATGTCCCATTTGGTCTATCTCAACATGTTATGATATCTATTATGTAAGAGATATCTCTGAGATCTATTATATCAAAGTTTGTGACAACAATACTTTGACTTATGTAACATCTACTTGTCAAAAGAATATCATCTATATAGACAAGTTTATCTTAGTTGCTCCCACTCATCTTGAGGTAGGTACATTAATCCACTTGATTGTTGATGAAAAATAATTGCGTTAAGATTTTATCATATTATGACGTTTGCATTAACCCATACATGGATTTTATTGGCTTACAAATAAAGTGTTCTTTAACCTTAAGTTTAGAACTTTCAGGTTGTTTTATGAACATGTAAATATGTCAGCCAGTTGTTAGGGAAAATTGTTTTAATGTTCATCTAATGTAGCTCAAAACTATTATAAGCTACTAGAACAGTGATGATCCTAAAAGAAATCTTTTGTTAGATATGTAATAAAGATTCTTTAATAATTTATCTATTCCTGAGTACAACCTTTGACAATCAATCATGCTTCTTTGTGTCTTAACGTTTATATCAGGATTTGGTTTAGTTATGAACACTCTTAGGTTATTCAATCAAATCCCAAACGTTATGCGAACACATAAAATCAGTTTTACTAGAAAACAGTTTTATTCCATTCAGAAGATTGATTGACACTAATGACTTAATTAGAAGAGATAGGATCAGTAAACTTTTCCAAAATCCATTTCAACTTCAGTTAGGGAGGTTGTGTAATCATCAAAGTTAGTAGGCTTTTAAACCTAGATGACCTCCTGAGTTGATTATTGGGTTAGTTAGAAGTTTCAGTTTTATGGATTAGCTCTTGATTATGTTGCTATCATTTTCAGGATTCTAAGTTTGTAAGAGTTGGTGCAGTATGGTGTACAAGAGGTGTAATTGGAGTTAAATTTAGAGTGAAAATTTAATGACACTCTTCCCCCCGCCTCTTGTATTCCTTGCAAGTCAAGATAAGGACTTTGACTGCTCCCACTTACCTTAGAAAATTTTAGGAACTCAGCATGCTTAGGGTCAATATTTAACGACCAAACAAATTCTAATAGAGAAAACATATTAATGAACATATTAATTACGTTAGTCATTGTAGTTTCTCTTGTTGAGGATTATGTTAGTTTAGATAAGAAAGCTAAGTGTGCCCACAATTAAGCAACAATGAGACTTTTGTAAAAGTAGCTTTAGATTTTAAGGAGACAGGTTATGATAGAACAGTGTCAAGATGGAGCAGTGTCTTGTACAAGAGGTGTAAATTGAAGTAATATAAAGTTTTCACTCCCCACCTCTTGCAACTATTGCAAGTTATTATTAAGACACTTAATGCTCCCACTGATCTATGATATCTCTATAAATGCTACTAGAGAAGTTTCAATTAGTTATGTGACGTGGGAACCTATCATATATATATGTTAGACTTTACTTGATTTCTTTAATGTCCAGGTGTCACAAAAACTTAGGGACATATTTAATAGAAATCATGTTAAGCACATATATAAGTAGATTTCTTATAAGACCGTGGGCCATATACGACAAAATTTAGATACAAGTTGATAGTCTTTTAAATGATAAATGAATTATGTCTGAATATTCCAATTGGAATAAGTTCCACGAATGTCAATGAATGACTTATGATGGACCCATACTTATGCCTTAAGCCAAAACATATTTAGGGCTTTAACAACATAACTTAAAATCACTTAGAATGAGATTAGATAAGAAATCATCCTCATTAACCATGTCATGATTTCTCATGAATTTTTGGTTATAATGGATGAAATTTGTAAGTCTCATTTTCCTTTTGTCAAATTTTTCATTTGCATGATGACAAAAGTTGTGAAAGTGTAAGGTATCATCTAGTTTTATCTTAATAATGTTTCAATCCAGATATTTAGAACAAATAAAATGAGAGTTTAAGGTAAGTGTGACTTTATGTTGACTATGCAAACCTCACAACCTTCATAACATTGCTTAATTATGATACTTTATTCTGATTAATCTTCAGAGTATATAAGGTATCGAAAGACGTTGTTAGAAGACTGCTTATTATGGTTTTTTATAGCCTTAACATTTAATTTTGTCACTAACTCTTATGTTAATTATTTGTTGATTTCTGGTAAGGAAACATTGAAAACTAGAGTCAACTAATCATGTGTTAATATGAATATTATAGTTAGTAGACTTAAATATCTTTAATAAGTGACTATCTAATTAATTCAACCAATTGTTCTTTAGAATAATGGATAGTCCCGTTGCTTATGTTTAGTCTAATGACATAATTATGCAGTGAGATTTTCCCTTTAAGAACCTTATAGGTAGAATTAACAGTTGTAATTTGTCTATGGACTTTAGAACAATCCTCTTTTAAGGTTTTAAGTAGTTGTAAGGTGAGTAACAACTTATTTTCCAGCTTCAAACATTTATTTCTTTGTACATATGTTGCATATCAATACACTCATTATACTTTGGTATGTTTGAGTGTTATAGTTGATTTATAAGGCATCAAATTGTACAAGTGAAAATCTTAATATGTAATGTACTGGAAAATGTACTTATTTCTATGCGTAAGCCCTTAACTTTATGGGTCATGGTATTGTACATTATTATGTATTCACATATACCACTTAACTTTATAGTTTAGAATTATAAACGAAAGCATGCATCTTAGGAGTTCTAGTGATTATCCCATATATAAGAGATTAGCCTTAGGAAAGACTTAATCTGAAATAACTTTAGTGATAGCATTATGTTAGAGAGTTCTTGATTATCATAAGAGACATCATGTTCGATTTGTCCTAATCATCATGCTCTAATTTTCTTCTTTATAATCTTTATCAGAAGAGAGCAATAGGATTATCGTGTCTTAAGAAGTAATCAAGGATTTAATTTAAGAGCTAATTCTAAAAGAAACTTTAAATAAAGCAAACATGTTAGGTTTAGGAATTAAAGTGGATGAGATATATGTAGAAGTAAATTATAGTGAGAAAAAAAAAATTATGGGTACTAAAAAAATAAGACAGACGAAATGATCATAAAATTAATTAAGGATCATTAATATAAGGATCATTATGTGAAGAGATTGTGATATGTCTATTACTAACATCAAAATAATAGACTTAGTAAAATTCTACTTAAACAAAGACAAATCAGCTTTGGCCAGAAGTGTAATCATTTAAGTATGTGTGCAAAGTAATCGTGACAAATCAGCTTTGGCCAGAAATGAGACAATCACTTTAGTTATGCACTTGTCAAGCATGCTAAACATAAATGAATTAAATCAGCTTTGGCCAGAATTAAGACATTTCACGTTTGTAATGCATACTTAACATAGCTTTTATAATACTTGAACAATAAATAGATGTATTAAATCAGCTTTGGCCAGAATTAATACATCAGAAGCTCATTCAAGTTAAGCTAGTTTGGTTTTGTAAAACATTATTTGATCCTTATTAATTAATTAAGTATAAACAAAACCAAGTATTTAATAGCAAACCACTTGTTAGGTCACATTAAACAGCATAAAAAATGAGGTCTCGAGTCGCAATCTTAGTTTCGAGTCGCAATCTCAGTCTCGAGTTGTGATGATTATGGTTGCGAGTCGCAATCTCAGTCTCGAGTTGTGATGAGTGCGGTTGCGAGTCGCAATCTTAGTCTCGAGTTATGATGATCGTGGTTGCGAGTCGCAATCTTAGTCTCGAGTTGTGATGATTGTGGTTGCGAGTCGCAATCTTAGTCTCGAGTTGTGATGATTGTGGTTGCGAGTCGCAACCTTAGTCTCGAGTTGTGATCTCTGTTAACAGCTGCTGATTGTGATAAAACTGAAACTCGAAATTTAAGGGATTTGGGATAGTATTTCCTGTTTTAATCATGATCTAAACTTATCAAGGATTTCGAAAATAATAACTGATTATCTCTTTAACAGTTTTCGAAAATTTAATAGATAAAAATTTAGATCAAAACAGTAAAACACTTACTAATCCAAAATTATATTCCAAATCTTATGAATTTTTCGAGTTTCTTAGAACATAAATGATGAACCCTAAAATAATAAGAACATAATCTGGAAATCCGAAACCTGATTTTAATGGTTTTGTAATGGATTTCGTGACAATAAGCTTAATCCTTTTATGATTTCGGGTCAATATATCAAGTAATAATTTCCGAAAACAGGGATTTCGGCCATAATGAAACCCGAAAACAGTTTTTGATTTTAATGCTTTAAAACTTCCGTTTTCCAGATTTTTGATCCGATAATAATGGATACGAAAAACAGAACTGATTTATCAACATATGCTCTGATACCACATGTTGATCAGTTCTGTTTAAACATAATGGAAAACATGAAATAACATACCTTTGATTGCATCAGTAGAGAATCCAGTCAGAGACGCAGCAACGGAGTTCGACATAGTTGTCAGTTTGATCTGGTTCCTCCTTAGGGTGTAAAGTGATGATGGTGATGAACCGAGACTAGGGCAGAATCGGTTGAGGGAGAGAGAGATACGAAATTGATGTTAGTGAGGGTTTTTTGTGATTGTGTAACTTGTCTAACCCTTTAACTCTCTAATAAGCTCCTTATTTATACACCCAAGAGGAAACCCAATTAGTTAATAAGGGTAATATGGTCCATCAACAATTACCAACTAATTATTAATAGGTTATTAATATATTTTGATCTATATTATATAAATGATAATGATGGCTACAAGATTAAATATAAATAAATAAATATTTAATCTTACAGGTTTGGTTAATTGGTTTCCAAGTGGAAAAAGATCGGGTTTCAAGATAGGGGTTCTGAAACCAATATCAAACCAGCAGCTCAATTTGGTTCCAAACCGGTTACTGAAGCCGTTCGGTATCGATTTCATTAGAGAACTAGTTTTCTTCACCTATGGTGGATCTAGATAGACCGCGCTAGTGTCACGTAAACTATTAAGAGAAAGATACTTAGGGGTTGTGTTTGGTTCGCGGATTCTTTTTGAAAGAATTGGAATTTAAGGAATTGGTATTTGAAGACATAGGATTTGAAATTTAAACATTTCAAGAGGAATTAAATTAAAAGGAATTGGAATCTATAAAATGAATTTGAAATATGTATATGATTGACAATGACAATGACAATGAAAAATGAATTGTAAATCTAGCACCTCAGCCTTCGTCATTGTTGACCCAAAACCCCCACCTCCAACTCAAATAACTGCAACTCGACTCAATCACCACCCATGACCCGACCCGACCCGACAAGATGGCACCCAAGACAGGGGCGAACCCATGTATAGCGGAACGGGGTCCCCGGACCCCAATCTTTTTTTAAAAAGTAGTAGAAGCGGTATATAAAATTTGCTACGGACCCCATAAAATTATTAAGTTGGACCCCATAACAATGAAAGTGAGCCTGGTGCAGTGGTAAAACCCCTTGTTTACACACAAAAGATCCTAGGTTCGATACCTGTTTGTTACATTTTTTTGTGTTTTTTTTTTAAACCTGAAAATTTTGAACACTGGAAAATTTGGACCCCATTGTTCCAAAATCCTAGGTCCGCCACTGACCCAAGATCCTGAACGCTGTCAACTCGAACTGTCAATGCCGCCCACAAAATGACTACCCCGCCGCGCCCCGAACGCTGACCCAGACCGACCTACAAAGCCAGTTCCGCTTGATCCGTGTCAACGGTCTGGGTAGATGGTGTGAGTTCGGTTCTAGAAAAGCGGTACAAGTCAGTTGGTGGTTCGAATCAGGCTTGGGTAGGCAAATGGGTTCGGGTTGTGGCAGCGGTCAGGTCAAGTCCAGGTCGTGGATTTGGTCAGCGTAGGTTGTCCGGTCGGTGGTCAGACCTGGGTTAAGCTCGGGTGGTGTTCCAAGTTGGGTAGGGGGTCTAAGTCGACGGATGGTGCGGGTCGGCGTTCTCAATGATACACATTATTTTTTCACATTTCACACCTCCTACAACAAATAGTCTTATCTTTGTATGTTTGTTATATACATATTAAACACTCAAGTGAAAATCGTATAATATTATGATATATATTTTTAATTACTTCACAAAAACCATTGTAGCAGCTACAATGGTTTTCTTTTCTTTTTTTACTTTTTGTAATTTTAAAACAACCCTCAAACTATAAATGATATAGGCATTTAACCCAATATTATATAACTTTTATTTGCTATTTTTTTTTACAAAAACTAAATACATTGTCGACCACAACCGCGAGTGGCGTAGAGGGTGGCTGTCACAGGTCGAAAGTCTTCAACATGTTGGTCACAACACGTCACATGTACCACTTCACCATTTTTTCATCTATTTATTACATTTTTTTACACGTTTATATTTTGCAACTTCATGTTATTTTTACCGTTTGGTTCATATAACGATTCTCAACCGCAACACGCGCGAAATGGAAATCCTAGTTCTATTAATTCAAGGTGACACTAGCAGATGACACCTTTTTTAATCATATATGTTTTCAAGGCAGCCTTTTGTTTTTATAGACATTATTGTATTAATCTTTCCTGATTTTGTCACGATTATTATTTCCAAAGACAGAAAATGAAAATTATAAAAAGAAGTAAATCATCACGTGTTTAAGATAATACAGAAAAATAAGGGACCATCAAATAATATTGGAATCATAAAACCCAGAAGGCCCACTTACAGACACTGTAAGCGAAGATCGGCCCAAGCCACTTTAGACTGTCGTTTTCTAGTGGTGTCAAGGGGGAAGTACGAACTTTGATTTCATAGTGGTGTTAGCCTGTTCGGACCTACGGTCTATAAGGAATCGACCCATATGCCCCACTTATTATTGTGTCTTCTTTTGTATCTCCTCTATTAATTCTGATTTGGGATTATTATAACTTACGGGTCGACAACTCGATGGATATATAATGTAGGGTTTGCCAAACCTATAGCAGTCATTTAATGTGATTTATACTTTTTTAACATATTATTGTTACATACGACAATTTAAGTTTACTCATTAATGGTTAGATTCGAGTCATGTTCATACTTTTGTATCTAACATGTACAATTAGGTAAACTCAACAATTTAGTTAATAAAGACATGTGTTATGGGTTAAATAGGACAAAAATGCCGAGCACAATTTTGATGGGACGAAATTCGTAGACGGGTTTATTTGATAAGTTTACTCGAATGAGGAAATAGTGATACATAAATCGACATGGCTCATGCTAAAAATCATGCGTTGCTTAGTGCATTCGATAGATCAATTCTTTAACATCTATATTATAGCCATTCTAAGACTTGGAAAAAAAAATATGGTTAGTATAAGAAATTATTGTTGGATCAGTTCTGTTTATTCATGAAGGAAAACATGAAAACATACCTTTGATTGCATCAGCACAGGCTAGCAGAGAATCTAGATGGAGACGCAGCAATAAGGTTTGACATGGTTGTCATCTTGGTCTGGTTCTTCCATAGGGTGCAATCTAATGATGGGGACTTAGAAAACCGAAAGGGTATCGGCTGTAGAAGATGGAGGTCGAAATATGATGTTATGATCTTATGGGGTGTGTCTGATTGTGTAACTGAGTAACCCTTTAACCTCCACATAATTCTCCTTATATAAGCACCCAGGAGGAAACCTAATTAGTTAATAAGGGTAATATGGTCCATCAACAATTACCAACTAATTATTAATAGGTTATAATATATTTTGATCCATATAATGTAAATGATTATAATGGCTACTAGATTAAATATTAAATCATAATATATTTAATCTTACAATTATATTACGATACGAATATAGGCCAAGTTTATACGATACGAATATAGGCCAATTTTATAATATAACAAATTATTTAGGGGTGTTTAGGATTGCATTTTGCACATGATTCTCTACAAACTACGATTGTGTTTTTCTAATGTGTTTGTTATTTTTCTTTTCTTGGAACGTAGTGTTAGAGAAACAAACCATCACTTGTGTTCTGAAAACAAAGCTATAGGACACAATTTTATAAGATAACAAAGTATCTACTTTTTGCCACGAGTAGATAATTGTGCGACTAATTTAGTAGTCACGAAGATTGTTTAACCTCATGATATATTTTTAGTAATTATGACAAATGTAAGTATCTAGCCATTTGTTTGTTTTGATAATTACATTTTTATTTGATAATTAGAATTTAGTTTATGGCTTTCATTTAAAAATTAAACACATTCATCTTGGGTGGAATATGAGTTTTCACTTATTTTTGAAACTCAAATATGGTATTCAGTTGGGTTAAAACTGTTCCTTTTTCTTTTTTAGAAATAGTTTGACAACTTTTGAATAGTTAAGTGTTGAACCATAAGAGGTTTGAACCATTAAGTGTTGAACCAGTAAGAGGTCTGAACCATTAAGAGACAGTATAATGCTTAACCGTTCAGAGGCAAATGTCTGAACCATTCAGACTTAGTATAATGTTTAATCATTCAGAGGCAAATGTCTGAACCATTCATACATATGCTCGCGAAACAAACAGTCTGAAGCATTAAGTGTTGAACCAGTAAGAGGTGTGAACCATTAAAATCCTCATTAAGAGCTAAATAAACAGCCCCTTAGTTAGTCTAGTTACATTATTTTGATGAAAACAGATAGGAAAAATCACTAACCTAAATTTGAGTTTGGTGATTCGGTTAACATATGGTTGGGGATTGAACCGGTAGCTTACCAGTGCTGACTATACGGCACAACATTGGTACTCATTCTCAATTGTCCATGTGAATATGGAACGGTACTTGTAAGAGCATCACCAGTGGTGAACTCGTTCACCATTACAAACTGCCACCTTAGCATGTTAAATCAGATTTTAAAACAATTTTCAAAAACCTTTTATTTTTCCTCTAACAACAAACCTATACAAACCTCCACTTCACACTCCACTTTTATATAAAAATATATATTAAAAGAATGTTTGTGTGTGGTCCCCGCCTCAACGTCTCGGACGAGTCCGCTCCTACAGACCAATCTTCTCGGATGCTACATCACCAATGGTGGGTTGGGTTTGTGGTGGTGTTTGTATTTCCGGACGTTGTCACATGAGCACCGTTAGAGGTTCTAAGGTCCGGTTTCATGGAGTCACACACCCCTACATATAATCTTAGAAATCTTTTTATCCTAATGGAATCATATATTTAAGGACCCACATTGGTGTGAATGTTCGTGCATGTAAAGTAAAATCAAGAACAATAAAAGCATGAATCATAAACCATGAAAAAAGGCTTTTACATTCAAATCCCCAGAATATATTTGAAATAAAAAAAAGTATAACTTTTAAAACTAATAATAGTTATAAAAAAAAGGGGCTACATTGTCAATTTAGCTGATGAACCGAAGATAACTACACCGGTCATAGCCTTTTAGAACGTCTCCAATGCATCATTCCAAGGATATCTAACCTCTCTTCATTCACTGGAATTCCTTTTTTTCTTTTTCCCCGCTCACTTTTCTCTCTCTCTCTCAAACCGCCCTTAAGAAAGATCCTCTCTATGCACATATAACCATTAGAGACGATCTTAATTTTAATATTTAGTGTTCGTTTATAGCACATTTATTATCAAATCCATAATGATTCAAACAAGTCCAACCGAAAACCATTGAGGACAATTTCATTCTTTATAGAAGTCCGTCTTGATTGACCCGGTTCAAACCAACGTCAAGAGTCAAGACACGAGTTCAAAACTTCCGAGCTCAACTACAAACGAAGTTCAATGCCGAGACTTGATTCTATTCAAAACCCGAAGCCAAATAACCATCGGCACCATCTTCATAGCATTAAAAACCTTGCATTCTTTGATGTTAATGAAATCCTACCTAAATGGCATGTATGGACACATTAAAAGCATATAATTGAAGGCTTTGGATTCAATTATTAAGGGTACAATTCAATTATTTTCACACCTAATTATGTCACTACATACCATTCAAATCATATTGAGCCGATTGTACCCTTCAAACAAAAGCAAAACCTTAAGTTTCCTTTTCAAAGTAAAAGTAATCGGTTCAAACACAATAAGACACTTAGGGACCCTACCTTAAAACCTTTTTGTCATGCAAACCACAAGCCTATATGAATTATTACTTTGTTAGTTTTCATTGTGATTTATTACTAAAATGGTACTATTTATCTATTGAAATGTTATATAAAACTGCAACGTCGTTGAACTAGCAGAAGGCCGACCAGGCCGACAACAGTGACACGTGGCTCCAATCACGTTGCGCCAACTCCACAAAGCTCCTAGAAGCCACTAACGGTCGACACCAGTGAGGCAAGGAGCATATCCTCCATCTTGTCGCCTTCCGGCCCAAGGCCCATCAGCCCACACCCTCTTACACCTCTCCGGCTATAAATAAAGACCTTCACTTCATAGGTTAATTCATTCCATTCCCTCTACTCTCACTTAATACTTAATTCTCTTCCAAAGCAGTCGCTTATTCTCACGCCGGAGCCCGGTTAAGAGGGAAACCCCCACATTCCCCTCTTAACGAGTAACAGTGTTTTGTTTTGCAGATAACCACGATCATTAAGAGCTCAGGAACTCACAAGAAGATTAACCATTATGGTAGAAACATAAACCAAACTGATTAGTCTCATAATTAGTTCCGTGTTTCTTCACTTGATTACATACACAGCCATGTCAATTTCCGTGCAATTTAACTAAATTAACTGTCACCTCACTAATTGTCACACCCCGATTTCCACGTGTCACCGGTGGGCCCGGTGGGGGAGTATCGTGACGTGGTTGGCAACGTAATAGTCAAACAACACAATATAATAATGCACAGCGGAAGCAATTTAAAATAAGATACAACCGAATTTATTTATTGTAATCAAAGTTACAATATCCGGTGTTTATCCACAGAACGGATCGAAACAAAATAACATTTATGGTTCAACAGACTTCTGGCATCCTAAGCTTGCGAGACTTCTATTGATGCTTAGGAGACAATCCAGCCAAATTTCGTTTAGTACCTGCATTCAGTCTTTTTGGGAAAATACGTCAGTTTACACTGGTAAATACATTCAACTGACTCATTTTAGAAAATGATTGAAAATTGGTTTGGATGCACGTGGCATAAATCATTTTATTTAACTTGGGAGAATTATTTAATATTATAATCTTGTGAACGAATTACATGTTACTTATGCGTTCAGTAGCCCGGAACGTATCCGGGTTAAAGATCAATAGACACACCACTTTAAGTGAGTTATACACGGGAGTACGCCTACACCCCATGCTCAGGTCGTGGCCATCTCGTAAGATGATGCCAGGGATATCCGGGACATGGTCATTAACCCCCCAAAGGCTGTAAAGTAAACAAATCTATTTAAAACGAGCCGATCAAATTATTCAACTACCCACTAAGTGTGGAGATTTGATGCCCGATCAAGCGGTACGCTATGTACCGTAACCCAAGCCCGTATAGGGAAAATAAGTTAAAAGTATTTACCTGATGCAAGTATAAATCACAATAAGCAGAATGGCAAGTATCTTTTACTGGCTCTCCTAATCTGGAACGAAGGTTAAATATAACCTATTAGAATCCTAGCGGTTCTTTAATTAAGCTTAAGCTTAGACCGACTAGTTTCTAAGATACGGTTAGTACGCACGATTAAGCGAAGACCGGATAGAATGTGATTTAGACCCGACAAGTCTGAAGACTTGTTTAATATGGGTTTACTATTCACATTCTGGATTTTGAGATAAAACCGATAAGGTTTGACCCGTTTCGGCTAATTTATGTAAACTTGTTACATAAACCGAGCCGAACGCGTAATATGCGTAACGGGTATCCGTAAGAGCCATATACAGGTTTCCTAAGTTAATATGCTTCAAATATGTTGTAACATCAGTTGGATGTCTTTCGTTATGCCCCGAACTAATTAAATCACAAACTATGCCCCGTAGGGGTAGTTTGGTCATTTTAAAGGTTGTAAAAGAGTTTAGATGTTTAACTGAGTTACAGATCTGATGTAAACAGTAAACATACTCAATTTGATGAGTTATAACAGTAGACTAAAGCATATATGTGAAATTTATCATCTTTAACCAAACTATGCCCCGTAG
Organism: Helianthus tuberosus; assembly: GCA_030545235.1. Lineage (NCBI taxonomy): Eukaryota > Viridiplantae > Streptophyta > Magnoliopsida > Asterales > Asteraceae > Helianthus > Helianthus tuberosus. The sequence continues at coordinate 170,864,691 of CM060399.1, read as the reverse complement.
GGGTATTTTGGTAATTTCACATAAGCCGAAATACTCAAAAACGAGGTCTGAGTTAATCAACCTTTGCTTACTGTTAAAATACCATAATTTGCCTCATACATCAGTAGGTATCAACCCGGGTATGTCCAATATAATTTTAAAACATACCATGCGTTAAAAACGCTAATTAAGGCGATTAAAGGCCATTACCGGGTTCGATACTTAAATCTGATATTTTTATATTTCCAGAAGTCTTAAAATAATTTATTTATCATAACTAATCAGTAGCAAAAGGTTTGGAGTCGTTTAGATGTGTAAAACTCATTTTATGGCCCGTAAGGGCAAAACCGACAATTACCGAATTAAGCCTACGACTATGAGTTATGCTCAACCTAAAATTAATTAAAAATCTTTAAAAATCCCAAAATAGTATATTACATCAGTGGGTAAAAGATTTGATACCAAAAAGTATGTTTAACTAGGCTATACGCTAAATACGCCAACTTATTAACATAAATCATTAATTTTGCGATATTGAGCATAACTCTTAATCTACAAGTCAAACTGATGTCAAACTTTGCATACAAGTATATATATCAGTAACAAAGGTTTCTACACTTTTACATTTTCATAAATCACGTTTTAAGGTAATAAGGGCATAACGGTCAACGTATGAGCAATTAACGGAAATATGCATAATAATTGGATAACTAATGAACCAAGGTGTATAATCACAGAGGGTTGTTCTAACATGTATCCTAATCCAATTAAAGCTCTGAGGCATTTCTAATACATGCCCAAACGGGTCAGAACTGAAAGTCAACGTGAAAGTCAAACTATGTGACTTTCGGTTCCGAACCGGGTCTAAACAGGAAATAGTCGGGTTGAACAGGTTTGGACATGTTATTACACTAATTACTAAGTTATAACAATGATCAAACAGGTCATATATGTTCTAGATAGCTAATTATGCATAAATGACATTTTAAGCATTATGTTGACTTTTTAATTAAAGGTTTGACCCGACATTTGACCTGGTTAGGATGGTGATCAAGGGAAACCCTTTTGGGGTTTTATTTCCCACATAAATACCATCCTACAACTACTTTTAATTCGAGATATGACTGAGCCATTAGTGACTAATCTCGAAGTCAAACCGTAATTACGACGGTTTGACTTTTAGCTAATTAACCAAGCTAAACTCAAACAAAGAAGAACTAGAAGACTTACAAGAGTCCTATGCACGATTTAAGATCAAATGAGAGAGTTCCTTAGCTCCAGAAATGCTCCAAATGATCAGATGCAAGTGTGATGAACAACATTGCACAAGGTGGCTTTATATAGTACTTTGATCCACCATAACATGTTGACAACTAACTCTAGGATCAACCACAACCATCCAACATGTGTCACTAGTGATCTAGTGCAGATAGGGGTCGCCCACCATGTGAAAAATCCGGTTTAAAGTCGACTTTCCGCGCATTCAGGGGCCTGTCCCCGTTTTTCTGCATCTGGGGCTTGTACGCGGCCCGCCTCCGGATTACCATTCCCATACGCGGGCCGCCTGGCCTGCCGAAATCTGAATTTTTATTTTCTTTGTTTTCTAATTTGACCTTTGGTAATTTTGAAGGGGTAATTAGGTTTTAACTTGCAATTTGACCCCTTGTAATATACCCACAAGGACTTTAGGACTTATACCCTCTTTGCCAAGTCCCTGAACACTCCCGGTTAACCCGAAAAGCCTTAACTTTTAACGTTAACACTTTAACCCTTCGCACACGAATTTGGACATAACTTTCTCATACGACAACAAAACGTTACGAAATTTTAATGGTGCATCCTTGGGAGCAAAATTAATAATTTCAAAGCTCCGGGTTTGTCCAAAGGTCACTCAGAGGTATAAATTAAACATGTTGACACATTTGGTCCCTGTAGTTTGAAATCACTCACATTTAGCTTCGTATGATCCATGATTTATTCGTTTGAAGGTATGAGCATCTTGTAGGGTTAAAATACAATATATTTATTCACAGTTGACACTTAGAATACGTATATTTACATACTTTTGTCAACTTTAGTCCTTCCATAATATTTCTTTCACACGTTTAAACTTTATGACACGTGTCAACATATTATAGGACGTGAATTTCCGAGGTGTTACACTGATATATCATCATACCACTCTCCATTTTTTTTCACTTACTCTTCCTATGGTTTTACTAGTTTCACCCAAGTCCGCACTCCAATCATTTTTTAATCATTATCCATTTGTTTATATCTTATTTTTATATAAACTAATTTACTTAAATAATTAAGTAAATGAGCACCTTTACGGTCCTTTCCAAGTCTATTTGCTCTTATATGTGGTTGTGAACTTTGTGCTTGATGACTTAAAATTTGTGTACCCAACTTAACATATTCAGTAATGATCTCGTCTTTGAGATCCGAATCGGATGATCCGACAAGAAATTATGATAAAAAAATATAAATAATTTAGAGACAGGGATGGTGCGAGAAAGGTGGAAGAAATGTAGAGGCGTGTAAAAAATGAGATAGGATGTTGTGTATATGTTGCCACTTGGCTGGGCGTGAGGCCATAGTGAATAGCCTCAAAATTGTTGATCATTAACGAGTTTGATCATATTGCTTGTGGAGTAAGTGGGTGTTAAGAATTTTGTTTTAAGTCTAATTATATGATTATGAGTTATGACGCTTCAAAATGTTAATAATAAGAGTTCTCTTTTATAAAGCACGTGAAAAGAATAATTATCCGTACATTCTAAAACAAAAACGTCACTTTTAATAAATAGTTTTGGACAAGGTTCTTGAAATACTATTCATAATAATAACAGAATTAATTACAATTTGTCCCTATAATTTGAGTCATTTTACATAATGACACCGTCCCTTCCAGATCCTGCCTTATGCCTCCCCGTGCTCGCATTTCATAATATTTTGACCTCCTTCGTAAGTCAAATGTATACCGAGTAAATGACTCTTATACCATTAGTCAAACGTTTTAGTAAGTTTCAACTATTATTTACAAATGTTCTGTTTGTGTATTTTACATGTTTTATTTATAGTAGGGCTAAAAAATAAGTGTACTTCATGAAGGTTTAAAATCTAAAATCGAGACTGTCTAAACCCAAGCAAGTCGGTAAGTTCAACCGGTTTGATATTCAAATAGTTCAATCTTAATAGTTTAGTAGTTTAATGGTTCGTCTCGTTTAAAACTTGGAATCCATCCCTTTTTATCTTTATATATATATTTAGAATATGTAGTAATGCATATGTATTATAACCAATGTTTTAAAAACCGGTTTTTAAGTCATACCGGTTTAGGCTCTAAAATGGTTCAACCGGGTTGTATCGGGTGGTTGAACCGGGTTACTAGTTAACCCTATAAATTCCATAAAATACAAATTCATCTCAAAAAACAATTCAATCTCAACTAGGATTTATGTAACTCATCATAGTTTTGTCTAAAAACAACTATTTTTTATTGTAAACTATTAAACATTTTAAGAATATTTTTATTAGTTATAAACAATATTGCATTGTACCAGGTGAGTAACAGTTTCAACAAAAATGAAACATTGGAATAGAAGGCACTAGATAATTACCGGAAATATTGGAAGATCAATATTACCTTAATATCGTATGTTATTAGAATAAAGAAAACAAATCTTCAGATAATGCAAACCGGTTCAACGGTTTGAACCGATAGAATTGGATTTACAGTATTCGGGTTTTACCGGTCTTTATCGTACCGGACTCGTGTCCGATATCCGGTTTAACCGGTATAACCGGCCGGTTCATACCGGTATTTAAAACATTGATTATAACCATGAACTGCCTTCGCTTAACATTTAATATACAAAATAATGATTTCGAAAAAAAAAAGTTTAAAACGCCAAAAACCAAACCGTTAAACTAGTCGGTCATTCTGACCCACCCAACTAGGCCAGTTCGCTTTGTTGCTCCACAAAACCATAGTTAACGGCGCGAGTCAACTCACTTATTTATACTCAAAATCAGTTAAACTAGATCATTAAGGCATTAGTTCCTCTAATACTATAAAACACTTCAGAAAAAAATGAGACGTGGTAGGAAGTCTAGGTCAATTTAACTAGGTCCAAAAAGCATATAGCAAAAGTAATCGTTTTGCTCATACGAGGGTAAGTAGTGTTTCCCTTTAATGTGGCTACTCATCTTTTAAAAAAATAAGATATAAACTTTGTAGTGGTCACATTCATAAATTTTTTTTCTTTTCAATAAAGTGTTGCATTTATTTTAAAATAAAGACATTCCAACTTGCTTATTTGTTGGACCAGATTTGGTCATTTTCAAGAAGAAATATAAGCGACAAAAATATATATCCGAACAATATTTTTTTTATCATGAGAAATGGGTAAAATGATCAAAAATATTTTCAATTTTACATTAAACTAGGCAAATGAATCGAGTCTGAGTCCGAGCTCCTACTCGGTTCGTTAAATTTAAGATAGCTCAAGCCCGACTCATTTAATTTAAGATAGCTCGAGCCCAACTTGTTTCGAAATATGTCTAAATATCGAGCTAGACTCACGAAAAGTTATAAAGGAAGAGCCTGGTACGGGCTCAAGTCGCTATATTTATTAGTTATTTACTTGTTTTCATGCACTTGTTTATCTTTTTCTTACAGAATTAGTTATGAATAATATATATTAAAGTTTTTGGGTTTATTTATAATCTTATTCTCTAGTCAAAGCTCGAGCTCGTTAAGGCTTAGTTGGATTTGATATTTTAGTCGGCCAATCTTGTATAGCTCATAACCAGATACACTAATTTAGTGATCTTTTATGAAGAATAGTAGCAAAATACGAGAGCAATGAGTTTAAAGGCTAGACCAAACTGATCATTTACCAAGAACAGTAGTAAAAAGTTATAGTAACAACTAAAGAGTCAAAAGATGTGGTTCTTTGATTTAGTGAGGTGGATGTGGGTTGGTCCATTCATATTTCTCTTTTGTTATTTTATAATTTTTACATGTAAGGGTGTACGGGGTGGTTGCGGCAAGGGGTGCGACAAGCTCCTTTGCCGCTCGGCAAACACCGCTGCCACCAAAATATGCCGCGCGGGGAGGAGTTTGATCGGGGAAAGGTTGCTGCTTGCGGGGAAGGGAAAAAGTGAACATGGACATGAATGTTGGGTAGGGCTCACTAGTAGTCAACCAATCTCAAATTTTGTTTGTTTTTTTTAATGGTTTGGGGGAACCACCCTCTAGGTTTTTTGAAAAAGAGAAGAGAATAAGAGGGGAAATGACGTGTCATATTATGATTGGGTAGGTGAAATTTCACCGAGCTCATTAGGTATCCACCCGTACACCCTAATTAATATATTCACTATGTTTCTAAAGTGTGGCTGCTGTTAAAAAAAAATATTCACTATGCATTTAAAAGTGTTGTTAAATAATAAGCTAACTTCTAGATATATTTTGAATAGCTTAGCGACAACATGCCCTTTTCATCTTAGTTAAGCTTCCTAAGCTACAAACTTAACTTACTAAAGTAAAATACAACCTTTGACTAGATTCAAACAAACGGTTGGAAATTTTCTTTTCTATACACAAATGTTTTTTTTTTTTTTTGGTAAATATATAATAATTGTATTTGAATTACTAGTAAAAGTGTAAAACTACAAATTCACTAACTACTTTAGAAAACAAATAGTATAGTTTATAACAATGGTTAATATATCAAAATGGTGTTTGAATTACTTAGTAAAACTACATATTCACTAACTACTTTTGAAAACAAATAGTTTATAACAAAGCAACCTTAAAATAACTACACACTTTATATAATCAATCTCAAACCGAACTTGATCTCACACAACATAAATATATAAGAATTCATGTAGATATATTTGCGATACAAAATCAGTTTTAAATAACTAACCACGAGAGGTTCATTAACAATTTTACATATTGTTCTAAATGTGATACATAAGCTGGTTATACAACCTTCTAACCGTAAACATTCCATTTTCTCTCTCGCACCACATTTAACTAACACTACGTACAAGTGTAACATATGTTTTAAACCGAACAGTTTTGAGTCTTTTGACATGTCTGCCCAACCCGACTATTTCGACTATACATATAAAATATCATACTTTTCATATATGTCATTTCCATGTTCTATTCACAATGCTAAAAAAACTAATGAAGACAATCTGCAAATATGATATCAAGTTTTGGCACAAGGAGAATATACTTGCACCAGAAAAACACTTTCTTCAGGGGCAGCATAGTAATTTCAGTTCAAAATGCACACGAATTTTTTGCTAATGACCAAATCCACACCAAACTTGCTCCAAAAATAACAATAACAATAATCGTGTCACCTTAACCACATAATTCACCGGCTATAACCGGTAAAACCGGTGGTACCAATAAAAATATAAAAGTCGGCGTACAACACTACTTGAAGGTATATTTGTAGATCTGTTATAACGGTTCCGTTAAAGAAAAAATTTAGAGAGAGAAAGTGTGTGAGTGCGTGAACGTCAGGACCACCACACACTCTCACACACACACACACATGATAAGAAGCTTTCAAACGGAATCACTGCCATCGCCAGCGTACTAGTCATCATCATCATCTTCGCCTCCATTTTCTCTCTCTTCTCTCTGAAACTAACAAAACAGAAAAATAAAATCACAGAAGATATTATTCTCCATTCAAGATCGAATTAATTAAGGTACGTACCAGCTGATTTGACATCGAACTAGATATACATCAATATATCATGTCAGTATAGTGCCGGTTGTAGTCGATGAGTGATCCGGTAGCGGTTATGGAGGTTGCGCAACCGTTAGATAGTAATAATAATAATAATAATAATTCTGGATCGGCGAAGAGGAGGAAGGTCGGCAATGGAGAATTGAGGTTATCGTCGTCAAAATCTGTACGAATTACAGGATTTGAGTTATTTGACAGTGATGACGTCATCAATACATCGAAGAAATTATCTGATTCTGTTGAGATAGAAGAATTGACGTCCGGTGGAGACATTCCGGCGAGTTGTTGTTCGGTTGACGCAGATCTGGAGGTATTATCTGAATTTTGAACATATGTTTGGAGTGAATTTGAATTTTGAAAATTGAATTTGTGTTCAGGAAACAGCTGAAGCAACAAGTGTGAGATGCAATTTGGCGAGAAGAGAAAGGTTTTGAAAATAAACTTTAATGTTACCTGTTAACGTACATTTATGATTTTATTCTATTCGCATCTTTTTTTTCAGTTCGTTTAAAATTTTAAAATTTCAAAAAACGAGAATTAAATATGTGTGATCTCAACGGCATCCGTTATTATTATTACAGTTTTCCTCCTGTACAACAAGTTCTCAAAACGCACTCTTTCTCTATGGCCGAAAAACCGCCGGTGTTGACTAATTCTCGCCGGAGAATTCCGCCGGAGAAGACGCCACCTGCCGCTGAACTTGAAGAATTTTTTGCAGCTGCTGAAAAAAACCTCCAGAACCGTTTCAAAGAGAAGTAAGCCAGCCAGCCAGTCAGTTAGGTTTATAATTATCTGCTTATGAATACACATCTGAATTCTGATGAATTTGCAGGTACAATTACGACGTAGTAAATGATGTGCCGTTGAAAGGTCGATTCGAGTGGATTCAACTGAAGCAGTGAAAGATGAAGATAATTAAATGATTTAGAACTAAAGGCGTTTGTAAAAACTGTTTCTAAAATTTAGAATTTAGAAACATAGGTACAGTAGTACGGTAGTAGTGGTATTTGATCAGTTTAATTTATGGTTTATTATTATTATTATTATTATTATTTTTTGTTAACTTGAAATTAATCATGTTATTGTCCATTTTCATTGATTTGTAAATTTTAGTTCCTGTTGAGTAGTAGTTGATGCTGCAGCTGGTACTTGTTTGTGTGTGTGTGTTTGAAATACGGAGTGAGTTGGAACCCAAAATGGGGAAGAAGGAATAGTTAGTGATTTGGTAATTGGGATAGTGTACTTCAATTTTCCTTTTTCCTCATGCATTTCGTGAGTCTGTCTCTGTACATGTACATCTCTGCAATTCTCTCATATCATAAACGTACAAATGATTGCATATGGAAGAATACAATGTTGATCAAGCAAATTACTAGACATTAACTAATTGTTCTTTTTCATAAAGGGTAACATTTTTCACTAATAAAACAATTACAAATATCATCTTTGACGAGCATGATGAATTTTACACCTATAAGGCGGGGGAATAAAAAACCAACACATTGGGTTGAAAATTACACAGATTTAGGCACGTCACGATGAAAATTGTGTGCTCCTTGTCGCATTTGTTTTGAAACAATGGCTTATGTTAATAACCTCTTTAACTTTAAGAGTAAAAATAAATTACCCAGCGTCACACGCCGCTCCTCTAGTCCTCTTTCTTGAGTGTGGTATTCGAACGTGAATTACGTATTCTTGGCCACGTATGCAAATTGGTTTATATCGCGAGTGTAACTTACACATTCTAAATCATAAGTGGTTTTTTTTATTTGTTAGATAATGTTGATGGTTAAAAATCTTCATTGATAGTTTATTTTGGTAAATTTGATGGTGTATGTTGTCAGTCTTCCTTTATTGTTAGTGTTACCCACTGTAGGTTATTCATAGAATGTTAATTAGGCTCTTTATGATAAATGGTGGTTGTTTGGTAAATGGAAAAGTAACGCCTTGCCGTGTAAGGTACGGACACGTGTGATGATAAAACAGACTCCCATGTGGATGCATCGATGGTATATCTTTCCGTGTAGGTGGGCTAGTAATCCGGTTGTTCCCTCCCCTACTAAACTACTAAAGTAGAGCATGCTACTGGTAAACTATTAACTGCTGCTTTTGTGATTCACTGATAGTATATAAACTAGTTTTTGCCATCTTCGCGTTGTGGGGCATTAAGGGTGAAGGGAGTGGTTAAACAGGTTAAAGTGGCAAACTTTAAAATGGATCAATCAGAGAGTGCCACGTCAGAGAGGGTAAAAAGTTTAAACTTTGCTGAAAAGTGTTGGCAATGGTTTAGACACTTGAAAGTGGCAAACTTTTTTTTTTTTTTTTAAACGGCATTATTACCGTTACACACACACATATCGAGGTTGTCGGCTAGCTTTCCCGATCGGTGACCATTTGCCGATTTTGAGTTTGCCGATCGGTTTTAAAGGGGTGGCGGCGGTGTTCCCGATCGGCATTCTCCTTTGCCGACGGGTTTGCCGTGCCACTCCCTTCACCCTAAGACTATCCATAGCGAAGGTTTTTAATGTTTTTTCCTGAAAAAAGCCCAAAAACGCCCGGTAATGCTCCTGGGGCGTTTTTTTTTAAATGGGTGAGGCGAGCTTTTTTTTAACGTCTTGAACTTTATCTTTGGCCAATAGCATTTTTTATGGTTTTATTTTGATTTTTAATTTAATTCAATTAGAATATAATGCCCCACAAGATTTCAAGCCCCACCACACCCCTTTAACATAATGCCCTACAATGCCTTCATGCTGACTGGCCCGCCACGTGGCGCAAAACGCCCAATGGTCTTCCCCCTCCCACTACACATGGTATAATTCGAATATTACTCATAACACGATCTCAAAATAAATTAAATTGAGTCAACCAATTAAAACAAAACACTACAATATTATTGCTAAAAAAACTAAGACGATGGAAAGGCTAAAATTTTAAACTTAGGGCAAAATTGTAACTTTTCAAGATAAATGAGTGTGTGTCAGGCAGACACCTGGCACGAATAAAAAAGTACTCCAAGTCAATTAATTAAAACAAAACACTACTATAGTTTTGTTTAGAAAAAACTAAAATGATCGCATGACTGAAATTTTTCACTGGGGACAAAATCCTAATTTGGTAGGGAAAAAAACGATGGCAAAAATGTAAATTTGAACTGATGGCAAAATCGTAACTTGGCAAAGAAAGAAAAAAAAAAAAACAAAACCAATGGTAAAATTGTAAATTTAAACGACGCAAAATCATAATTTTGTTGGACCAATAGGAAAGTGTCAGCACTATTCCCCTCCATGGTGAATGTTATGTATAGAATAATTATTTTTTTGATATTAATAAAATTTAGAATTTTAACGATTCAAATTTATTGGTTCAATTATTCATACTGATAATTTAGTTAATAACACTCGAAAAAGTACTCTTACTCGCAGAATTATCGTAGATTTATACTTGATACCTGCTTGATTGTACTTACATGGGTGATTATGAGCAACGTGGGTATCGGGAGTGGAATCAAGTGGGATTTGTAATCGTGTGATAATTTATGATGATTATGTGATTGAGATAGCAATTGTCGATGAAAGTTAAACTTAAGAGCACATATCGTTGGTTAAATTATGGATTATTATTGATCAGTGTGTCATAGTTTAAATTATTAAAATCTCATTTCACTTTAATGAAATTTAAGTTGCGACACTTTTTCAAGGGTCATGGTATCTAGACATCCCCAAAATTTTTGTATATCCCTCAATACGAAACGTATAACCCAATACGCTTCCCATAGGGTTTAAACGCATTAAATACGACACCGATAGGAATCGTATATGGCAATACTCTTCCTATTGGTAAAAAGGTTTGAAAAGTGACCCAAATAGGAAGCATATGGGGCAATATGATTCTCATAGGTATGAAAAGGTCTGGGAGTCGATCGAAAGAATATAGGGCAATACGATCCCCCTGTCAGTAAAGTATAGGAAGCGTATAGGGTAATACAGTTCTCCTGTCACTAAAGTATAGGAAGCGTATAGGGCAATACGGTTCCTCTGGTCCCCTAATCTGTTACCGAACTTATCCCTATATACATATATACCTATCCACAAGGATACATAGACAAAAATACAAGAATATATATCTGATGTGCACAAAGTGGTCTAATTAAACTAACTAATTTTAACCCTAAACTAAACACTCTAAGTTTTAAATTTATAACTAAGACTCTCTAAAACCTAGACCACACAACCGGCAAGTGTACCAATCAATGTAGTATGGCCTAAGAAGTCAGAGTATCGAACCCACGAGACTCCTAAGAAGCCGTTGGTACATCACCTACTTTTAAAGGTTGAGGAGGTTCAGATGCCTCAGATGGCTGAGTAGGAGGGCAGACATGATGATGTTGAGGTCCCGCCTCAGCATGAACAGGGGATCATCAGCATCTACAGAGAGTTTATCATGTAGTTAGGTTGCCTCGGTCAACCAACCGTCTTCTCGATAGGATTTTGCGTAACCAAACGAGCCGATGCGGCTTCTGACACTACCGGATGCGTGATGACATGGGGTGGTTGATGACTGGCATGGGTGAAATGCATAAGTATATTGGTATATCGGTTCCACCTCGTCCACCACCACGAGTTTATCCGGACCGGGGCCTGTTCCATATCCAGCATCCCGACCCGTCCATGCCACCCTTTACCCAACCCATTATGCCCATACAGGTATGTTATCTTATTTTTATTTCATTTATCTACGAGCAATTGAATGTTATGTAATGGGTATTTTGTTTAAATTCTTATAGGTTTACGGCCCGTCCTATACCCAGCCCGACCTTTCCATGTCGCATTTTCCTAAGTCCAGCCAGACCATGCCGCTCTTTCCTCTGTCCGACCTTTCCATACACGTATGTTATTTTGTTTTTATTTCATTTTCTATGAACAATTTTAATGTTATGTAGTAAGTATTTTGTTTAAATTTTTTATAGGCTCCAGGCACGTCCGATACGCGGCACAGCTCGTCACCCTCTACTAGGAGTGGCCCGAACTTTACGAAGGATGAGCTCGCTGAGTCTAACGAGGATTGATGACGATAGTTATTTATGTTATTTTTATATGATGCAGATGCAGTACTGTACGAACAATTGAATCTAATTTTCAGTATTGTAATATTTGTTTAATTTGGATATGTTTGTTTTGATAAGTTATAATGTGTGGATATGTTTAGTTTGTTTGGATTGCTTAATTTCACTACGTCTTTTATAAAACTTTTAACAAAAAAAACAAACATCATTTTATAACAAAAAAACCAACTTAATTAATTTAAAAAAAATTAAAGTTCAAAAAGAAACTAAGAACAATATGCCACTCTTGAAAAAATTCCCTCCAAGGAACGTAGGGCCCTATATGATTCCCCTAGTCTCTTGAAAAAAAAAAGTTCCTCTAGGTAGCGTGTGACCCTATATGATTATCCTGCCCCCTATGCTAACCACCGTCTAAAAAGTTTGTACTTCAAGTACACATATAGGAAACGTATAGCTCAATACGTTTGGTGTCACACCCTGACTTTTGCGGAAGCGTGATTACGTGTGACTTGCTGAGTATCATTGCATTCAACCATAACAAACAACTATATGATAGAAACCATGATGTTCATCTATAAATTAAGTTTCAAAATATTACAACCGTCATTGTTTAACATCAAACCAAGACTTCAAGTTTAGAATACATGACAACCAGAATTTAAAGTTCCATATTGGACCTCACAAAAGACACTAGTAAAATCGAGGCATTTGAACCATGTATCCTATCAAGGATAAAACACGCAATTCAAACCCTTCAGTACTGGATGACATCATTTATTTGAAGACACAACTTGAGAATCCTGAACGCCCGCCATATCCATAATCAGTTTCCTGAAATACATGTAGTTTGAAAACATCAACAAAAGTTGAGCGAGTTCATGTGATTTGTATGTGTGCACGAATAACCTTGTAAAACTTCTGTATGTAAGTATGTATTTGTAAACCAGTATGAAAGCAACAAGGAAACAGATCAATTAATGGTTTGCAAGGCCAATAATGTCACACCCTGGCTTTTGCGGAAGCGTGGGTTTATTTGGTGTGACTTCTTAATACCATAGCAACAATCACAACAATGCTATATGATAAAAATACGAGATGTTCATCCATTAAAAATAGTGAGAAAATACCACAATATCATTGTTTAGAAACATCGACATTTGAAATAAGTTACAAATCACAAATTATTTAAAACATTTTCATAGGACACCAAAAGACTTTAAATAAGACGAGGTTTAGAGATATGTAACCCGTCCAGGAATAGGTTACACTTCTCAAACTTCACAGCTTTGCATGACATCTATTTATCCAACGCAGCTAGACACATGCATACCCTGCCAGATCCTGCTAGTTCCCTGAAATACATGTAGTTTTAAAAATCAACAAAAGGTTGAGCGAGTTCATGTGTAAGTCTGTGTGTATAAGCCTTTAAAATATGTCTTGTGTGTATAAATGTCCCTTTGTAACGATGTGTGTATAATCCTTTGTAAACAGTGTATGAAAGTCCCTGGTATGTAGCAATAAGGAAATAAAGAGATCACCAATGGTTTGCAAGGCCATTGATATGTGTGAAATGCAGTAGGAAGACTCAAACCTAGCAGATTTATGCGTCGGGCACAAAGTCACCCCGAGGTCCGTACTGTTGGGCCTGGGGCTGGGCTCGCTACACCCAGATAGATCTATCGCTCCTGTCCCTCGGTCCTACAATGAGGATTAATGGCCTCAAGTTCCCGCCTACCCACTCACATGATCTGTACGTCCTAACCCTCCTTAAGCTAACCATACCATGTATAAAAATGTCTGTAATAGTTGTAACATACTTGGTACTCGTTCTCACCAAGAGTGCTTCTTGTTTTCTTTTGTATTCTCAAATTGCATCATACTTGGTACTCGTTCTCACCAAGAGTGTTTCTTGTTATTATACCATTTGTAAACATTGTAATATTTGTAACATGTATTCCACCCCCGAAGTATAAAACTGAAAACAGTTAAGAGAAAAGGGGGACATGAACTCACTTGTCTGTAAACATTTAGTAACATGTACTTCACCCCCGAAGTTATAAAACTAAAAACAGTTAAAAGAAAAGGGGGACATGAACTCACAGTATTGCGTCTTGAACCGTGTCTCAACTCTGTCAGCTACACGACAACCTACAACGTACTAATGTCTATTAGACGAACGGGCCGTGCCTTGGCTTAGAGTTAAATGTTTTGAGATACGTTTCTTTTATTATTCCGAGTAATAATTATTTGTCAAAATAATTAATATTTTAACTTAATCATATGTCGTGTTGGAATATTTGGTTCGTGCAATATTCTTGTATTAATACTTCCAAAGTATTTTATATATAAATGTTTCCTTCCCAAGGATGGGACATTTTACATACGTATGTTCGTATCGGAAATACATTTTTAAGTCCCCTTTTGAGATTATATACTTAATCATTTTTATGTATAAAATCATCCTCCGATACTTTGTACTTTGTTATAAAATTTATGGCAAGGTTTATCTTTGATAACATAATCTAAAATTATGATTTCAGTGCCATTTGCTTTGTTTTTCGAAAATACACAATTTAGACTCCAGAAAATAAACTTTTCGATTTATAATGATCCGTTTACAGCTAGTTGAAGGTGGCTGAAAATGCTAATCAGCAAACTTTTTATAGGTTAAATGTTACTAAAACGCATATATACGATCACCATACTAACTTTTTAATCATGGAACAAGATGAACAAGGGTGTACAAGTAACTTACTACTAGCACAAGGCTAGGGATGATCAAGAGAAGTAATGAAGTGGATAAAAGCAAACAAGAGAGGTTCTTCAACTTCCGAAAGTTCCAAGCTCCCTTATGCACCTTCTAACACCTTTGAGTATATGTAGATTGTATGGAACTTGAAAGAAAAATGGAGGTTATGTGGGAGTGGGTATGACCGTAGGTTTAGAAGGGAGGAGTGAGTGGTCTTGAGGAATGATGAGAAATATAGGCCACCATACTTATATTAATGTCTTCTAATATTTTATGTAAAGAATCATGCACTAAATATACCAAATAATTAAAGTAGGATCTTAGGAGATATGTTGATGATTATTTGGGTCCATGATGACCGATTGTTTTGATTATGGGGAGGGTTATGATTGCAAAATTTCCACTAATGTAACCATAGATTATATTGTAAGTAAAATGATGGTTATCTAACAATCCCACTTTAGTGTATATGATTACCAAAAAGAATTAAATAAATTTCCACTAATTCCATGATAATGACAAGAATCAAAAATTAATTCAACTTGTGGATATGGGGTCCCTTAGGGGACGGTCACATTGAGGGGGGGGGGGTATATTTGCAATAATTCAATTAAGTGGTAACCAAAAGTTAGATTATAAGTAATATGATGTTACTTGCTAATCATAAGGTTTTTAGTGGGTGTTATGGCAAACGGGGATCATGTCTAGCCAAAAATAATAAAACAATGTTATTGACAAAAATTTAGTATCCCGGGTAATGTCCGGTTGTTCGGTTGGATATCGTTCCGTTAAAGTGTTAAATTGTACCGCATAGGGTCTTTTATACATCTTTTTGTAACGAATTTAATTCCAACACTTAGGAAAGCATACAGGATTGTTTTGCCATATTTTTGCAAGTAACTCACATGATTAAATGCTGCATTTTATATTAAAGTGCAGAATTTTGTAATTAACACATGTTTTAGGCACACCCGGTCACTATAATTATTACTTAGTGACGCAGTTTAACAATTCTCACATCCCTACACTCCCTACTAGTGTAGTAAACTATTCCCGGCTCATACTGGCCTCAGAGACAGTAACTGTCTGATGCTGGCTATGTCAGCATGTTTACTGGGTATCCCGTATAGTGTGCTCACTGTGCTTTTGTGCATCAAGGTTGTCACTAAGGTTTGTGTGTAAATAATGGGGTGACAGTATAAAATGTGATGCATGAGTATGTACGTATCAGGAATCAGTAAGCAGTTTAATCACAGTTATAAGCAAGCACAGTAATTAAGTAGTAATTAAATATAAATTAATTCGTACGGATACCTGGTTTGGTGAGGGTTGTCACATTCTCCCCCCGTTAAATAAATTTCGTCCTGAAATTTTAGGATCTGCGTCTAGTTGCAGGGGTCTTGGGGAATAAATGTGGGTACTTAGCCTTCATACGATCCTCACGTTCCCATGTGAATTCTGGGCCGTGTCGTGCATTCCATCGAACTTTGACGAGTTTGACACTACTCCGACGTGTTTTGTTAATCTTCCAATCAGTGACCTTAACAGGTTCTTCAACAAAATGAAGTGTGTCGTCGATATGAACTTCGTCAGCAGGAATGACAACTGGCTCTTGAGTTGGACTCTTTTTCAGATTAGATACGTGAAATGTATCGTGAACACCATTAAGTTCAGCGGTAGGTCCAACTTGTATGCTACCAAACCAACCCTCTTCAGAATTTTGAATGGGCCAATGTATCGCGGATTCAACTTCCCACGCTTCCCGAAGCGTGCCACACCCTTCCAGGGTGAAACTTTCAATAAAACCATATCTCCAACTTGGAATTCCAAATGTTTCCGGTTTGGATCTGCATAGGCTTTCTGTCTGTCGCGAGCCGCTTCGATGCGTTTTCGAATTTGCGCAATCTTGTCTGTCGTCTCTTGGACGATTTCGGGACCAACAAGCTGCCTATCACCTGCGTCAGCCCAGCATAGGGGTGATCGACACTTGCGTCCGTAAAGAGCTTCAAATGGCGCGACTCCAATACTGGTGTGGTAGCTGTTGTTGTATGAGAATTCGGCCAACGGTAAATGCTTATCCCAGCTACCACTAAGATCCATTACACATGCTCTAAGCATATCCTCCAATGTCTGAATAGTTCTTTCACTTTGGGCATCAGTTTGCGGATGAAATGCAGTACTTAGGTTCAATTGCGAGCCAAAAGCTTCTTGGAAGGATTGCCAAATCCTTGACACGAAGCGTCCATCTCTATCAGAGATAATTGAGAGAGGCACTCCATGACGTGTAACTATCTCTCGCATGTATATTTCAGCCAGTTTACTTGTGTTGTCCTTTTCCTTGATTGGCAAAAAGTGTGCGGACTTTGTTAGGCGGTCAACTATCACCCAAATAGTATCATGACCCCTGGGCGTCCTTGGCAACTTCGTTTAAAATCCATTGAAATCTGTTCCCATTTCCACTTGGGAATTTCTGGTTGTTGCAGAAGTCCTGAAGGCTTCTTGTATTCAGCTTTCACTTTAGCACACGTTAAACACTTGCTCACGTAAACAGCAACGTCGCCTTTCATTCTAGGCCACCAATAATAATCCTTAAGATCTTGGTACATCTTATCCGCCCCGGGATGAATAGAGTACCGTGATTTGTGTGCCTCATCAAAAATAACTTTTCTCAAACCACCAAATAGAGGAACCCAAATCCTTTTTATAAAACATAATGTTCCTTCCTCGTTTGGCACTAATTGCTTCTCCATCCCACGGAGATATTCTTCTTCAAGGTTTCTTTCCTTAAGTGCTTCTTTCTGCGCAGTACGAATTCACAGAGAAAGATCTGTTTGGATAATCATTTCTAAAGCCCTAACCCTTATGGGCTTAATCCTTTCTTTACGACTCAGGGCATCAGCGACCACGTTCGCTTTCCCTGGGTGATACTTGATCTCGCAGTCGTAGTCGTTCAATAATTCAACCCAGCGTCTTTGCCTCATGTTAAGCTCTTTTTGGTTAAATATGTGCTGTAAGCTCTTGTGATCAGTGAAGATTGTACATCGCGTACCATACAAATAATGTCGCCAGATTTTTAGTGCAAACACCACCGCGCCCAATTCCAAATCATGCGTGGTGTAATTTTTCTCGTGGATCTTCAATTGGCGTGACGCATATGCTATAACTTTATGTCGCTGCATCAAGACGCAGCCTAAACCCTGACGCGAGGCATCGCAATATACCACGAAGTCATCCGTTCCTTCGGGTAGCGATAAGATCGGTGCATCACAAAGCTTGTTCTTCAACAACTGAAAGGCCTCTTCTTGCTTGTCTCCCCAATCAAACTTCTTATCTTTCTGAGTGAGAGAGGTCAAAGGTTGAGCGATTTTCAAAAAATCCTCAATGAATCTTCGATAATAACCAGCCAAACCTAAGAATTGTCGAATCTCGGTTGGCGTATTTGGGGTTTCCCAATTTTTGATCGCCTCGATCTTTGTGGGATCAACATGGATTCCATTTCCATTTACCACATGTCCAAGAAACTGAACTTCACGTAGCCAAAACTCGCACTTTGAAAATTTGGCATATAATTGTTCCTTCTTCAGCAATTCCAAAATAGCGCTTAAATGTTGTTCGTGTTCATTCTTCGTCTTCGAATAAATCAAGATATCGTCTATGAACACAATCACAAACTTATCCAAGTATGGTTTGCAGACTCGGTTCATTAAGTCCATAAAAATTGCAGGCGCGTTTGTCAACCCAAACGGCATAACAAGGAACTCGTAGTGCCCATAACGAGTCCTAAAGGCTGTCTTTGGAATACTTTCCTCTTGAATTCTCAACTGATGGTATCCTGATCGCAAATCAATCTTTGAGTAGAAACTTGAACCTTGGAGCTGATCGAATAAGTCATCGATCCTTGGCAGGGGATACCTATTCTTGATAGTCAACTTGTTCAACTCCCGGTAGTCAATGCACATACGAAAACTACCGTCTTTCTTCTTAACAAACAGGACCGGAGCTCCCCAAGGTGAGAAGCTTGGTCTGATGAATCCTTTGTCTAGCAACTCTTGGAGTTGTGTCGACAATTCCTGCATCTCTGATGGTGCAAGTCTATTAGGTGCCCTAGCTACAGGCGCGGCGCCTGGAACTAGGTCTATACGGAACTCCACTTGCCTCTGGGGTGGCAATCCTGGTAAGTCCTTAGGGAAGACTTCAGGATACTCCCTTACGACAGGGATGTCTTCGATATTCGGCTCAGCAGCTTTCTTATCCACGATGTGTGCCAAGAAGGCCACATATCCCTTTTGTAAACACTTTCGCGCTTTCAAACAACTGATGATTCTTAAAGGCGTATCACGTTTCTCTCCATGAACCACAATCGTTTCACCATCTTCGGTTGGGAT
Organism: Helianthus tuberosus; assembly: GCA_030545235.1. NCBI lineage: Eukaryota > Viridiplantae > Streptophyta > Magnoliopsida > Asterales > Asteraceae > Helianthus > Helianthus tuberosus. The sequence goes on along the minus strand of CM060399.1, from coordinate 170,845,728 downwards.
GCGAATGATCTTCTCGTGGCAGACAATTTCTGCCTTGTTGCTTGATAACCAATCCATCCCTACTACCACATCGAAGCTTAACTGGCAGTAAGTCTAATGTAAGCTCGTTTTCTCCCAGCTTTATCACGCATCCTCTGATGACTTCATTCGTTTCCACTAGCTTCCCATTAGCCAGTACAATTGAGTACGGAATGTCTAACTTACTAGTAGTTAACCTAAGTATTTTCTTAGATTCTAGCGATATAAAACTATAGTCGGCACCAGTGTCATAGTAAGTATAGTAAGTAAGTAATATGCGTATGTAATAACACAATAACTCATAACATCCCATGTCATAGCATAAAATAATCCAACAATGCATGTAAGTAAGTAATCATCCTAGTCTTCCCAAGATTATCCCACCCAGTCTCTAAGACTAACTCCCTAGTTTCTCAAACTAGCTCCCTGGCCTCTAAGACCAAACCTCCCAGTCTCTAAGACTAAACATCCCCAATCTCTAAGATTGAATCCCTCAGTCTCTAAGACTGAACCTCCCCAGCCTCTAAGGCTGTACTCCCTCAGTCTCTAAGACTGAATTTTTTTTTTTTGAAATGTGTATTTGTGCCTTTTGTTTGTAAAAATGTTTGTGCCCTGGATCTGGACGTTTAGTGTATGCAATGTAAAAATGTTTGAAAACATTTTCGTGAGAGCCCTAGTGATCATAGTCTAGACTCGAGAATGAATCCTAGTTCGCTATGATCGAGGCTCTGATACCAAGCTGTCACACCCTGGCTTTTGCGGAAGCGTGGGTTTATTTGGTGTGACTTCTTAATACCATAGCAACAATCACAACAATGCTATATGATAAAAATACGAGATGTTTATCCATTAAAAATAGTGAGAAAATACCACAATATCATTGTTTAGAAACATCGACATTTGAAATAAGTTACAAACCACAAATTATTTAAAACATTTTCATAGGACACCAAAAGACTTTAAATAAGACGAGGTTTAGAGATATGTAACCCGTCCAGGAATAGGTTACACTTCTCAAACTTCACAGCTTTGGATGACATCTATTTATCCAACGCAGCTAGACACATGCATACCCTGCCAGATCCTGCTAGTTCCCTGAAATACATGTAGTTTTAAAAATCAACAAAAGGTTGAGCGAGTTCATGTGTAAGTCTGTGTGTATAAGCCTTTAAAATATGTCTTGTGTGTATAAATGTCCCTTTGTAACGATGTGTGTATAATCCTTTGTAAACAGTGTATGAAAGTCCCTGGTATGTAGCAATAAGGAAATAAAGAGATCACCAATGGTTTGCAAGGCCATTGATATGTGTGAAATGCAGTAGGAAGACTCAAACCTAGCAGATTTATGCGTCGGGCACAAAGTCACCCCGAGGTCCGTACTGTTGGGCCTGGGGCTGGACTCGCTACACCCAGATAGATCTATCGCTCCTGTCCCTCGGTCCTACAATGAGGATTAATGGCCTCAAGTTCCCGCCTACCCACTCACATGATCTGTACGTCCTAACCCTCCTTAAGCTAACCATACCATGTATAAAAATGTCTGTAATAGTTGTAACATACTTGGTACTCGTTCTCACCAAGAGTGCTTCTTGTTTTCTTTTGTATTCTCAAATTGCATCATACTTGGTACTCGTTCTCACCAAGAGTGTTTCTTTTTATTATACCATTTGTAAACATTGTAATATTTGTAACATGTATTCCACCCCCGAAGTATAAAACTGAAAACAGTTAAGAGAAAAGGGGGACATGAACTCACTTGTCTGTAAACATTTAGTAACATGTACTTCACCCCCGAAGTTATAAAACTAAAAACAGTTAAAAGAAAAGGGGGACATGAACTCACAGTATTGCGTCTTGAACCGTGTCTCAACTCTGTCAGCTACACGACAACCTACAACGTACTAATGTCTATTAGACGAACGGGCCGTGCCTTGGCTTAGAGTTAAATGTTTTGAGATACGTTTCTTTTATTATTCCGAGTAATAATTATTTGTCAAAATAATTAATATTTTAACTTAATCATATGCCGTGTTGGAATATTTGGTTCGTGCAATATTCTTGTATTAATACTTCCAAAGTATTTTATATATAAATGTTTCCTTCCCAAGGATGGGACATTTTACATACGTATGTTCGTATCGGAAATACATTTTTAAGTCCCCTTTTGAGATTATATACTTAATCATTTTTATGTATAAAATCATCCTCCGATACTTTGTACTTTGTTATAAAATTTATGGCGAGGTTTATCTTTGATAACATAATCTAAATATACTAATAAACACTTGTCCAGAAAATATTTACTAAGTGTTAGGATTTTCGGAAAATTTCGCCATAGTCTCCTTTGTAAATGGAGGTGTCCATGCTTAAAAAATATCATTTTTTCTTTACATATAACCTGTAGATCGTTCTCACATAGTCAACCCGACAATTAGACATGCAATAAACGACTTATGTCATTTCAGCTTTATTAATCAAAACTGGACTGTTTTCGAGCATTTTAATAAAATAGTTAACCTTCTCCAAAAATTCTAAAATTTTTACAGGATGTCATATATAATCCAAAATTTATTGTGTAAAAATATCGGGGTCCAGTTCATTACCAATATTTTATAGAAATTAATTTACCGGACTAAACTCAGATTCGTCACTTTTCTGACCATAGTTCACGGAAAAATTCATTTAAAATTCATCGTAAGTTCAATTGAAGAAATTCTAGTGGGAGAATTACAAATACATCTGTGATCATCTACTATATAAATTTCATGATCTGACTCTACACATAATTCAGTTTATGACGGAAAATAGGGCACTTATTTTCAGCAGTGAAAAGACAGCTTGAGCTGCTGTTACAAAACGGGTCTTTAAAAATAGTAAACGAAGTCCAAAAATTATGATTTCAGTGCCATTTGCTTTGTTTTTCGAAAATACCCAATTTAGACTCCAGAAAATAAACTTTTCGATTTATAATGATCCGAGCTAGTTGAAGGTGGCTGAAAATGCTAATCAGCAAACTTTTTATAGGTTAAATGTTACTAAAACGCATATATACGATCACCATACTAACTTTTTAATCATGGAACAAGATGAACAAGGGTGTACAAGTAACTTACTACTAGCACAAGGCTAGGGATGATCAAGAGAAGTAATGAAGTGGATAAAAGCAAACAAGAGAGGTTCTTCAACTTCCGAAAGTTCCAAGCTCCCTTATGCACCTTCTAACACCTTTGAGTATATGTAGATTGTATGGAACTTGAAAGAAAAATGGAGGTTATGTGGGAGTGGGTATGACCGTAGGTTTAGAAGGGAGGAGTGAGTGGTCTTGAGGAATGATGAGAAATATAGGCCACCATACTTATATTAATGTCTTCTAATATTTTATGTAAAGAATCATGCACTAAATATACCAAATAATTAAAGTAGGATCTTAGGAGATATGTTGTTGATTATTTGGGTCCATGATGACCGATTGTTTTGATTATGGGGAGGGTTATGATTGCAAAATTTCCACTAATGTAACCATAGATTATATTGTATGTAAAATGATGGTTATCTAACAATCCCACTTTAGTGTATATGATTACCAAAAAGAATGAAATAAATTTCCACTAATTCCATGATAATGACAAGAATCAAAAATTAATTCAACTTGTGGATATGGGGTCCCTTAGGGGACGGTCACATTGAGGGGGGGGGGGTATATTTGCAATAATTCAATTAAGTGGTAACCAAAAGTTAGATTATAAGTAATATGATGTTACTTGCTAATCATAAGGTTTTTAGTGGGTGTTATGGCAAACGGGGATCATGTCTAGCCAAAAATAATAAAACAATGTTATTGACAAAAATTTAGTATCCCGGGTAATGTCCGGTTGTTCGGTTGGATATCGTTCCCTTAAAGTGTTAAATTGTACCGCATAGGGTCTTTTATACATCTTTTTGTAACGAATTTAATTCCAACACTTAGGAAAGCATACAGGATTGTTTTGCCATATTTTTGCAAGTAACTCACATGATTAAATGCTGCATTTTATATTAAAGTGCAGAATTTTGTAATTAACACATGTTTTAGGCACACCCGGTCACTATAATTATTACTTAGTGACGCAGTTTAACAATTCTCACCTCCCTACACTCCCTACTAGTGTAGTAAACTATTACCGGCTCATACTGGCCTCAGAGACAGTAACTGTCTGATGCTGGCTATGTCAGCATGTTTACTGGGTATCCCGTATAGTGTGCTCACTGTGCTTTTGTGCATCAAGGTTGTCACTAAGGTTTGTGTGTAAATAGTGGGGTGACAGTATAAAATGTGATGCATGAGTATGTACGTATCAGGAATCAGTAAGCAGTTTAATCACAGTTATAAGCAAGCACAGTAATTAAGTAGTAATTAAATATAAATTAATTCGTACGGATACCTGGTTTGGTGAGGGTTGTCACAATTAATATGTGTTCAACGGTGCAGGAATGGCTCAATCCTTTATGTGTATTTCGTACCGGGCCATCCGGCGGGAACGACATAGTTGCCTCATGGTCCAACCCGCGGGCTCATGGGCGGGGCTCGCAACACCCAATAGATCTATCACTCATACCCCTCGGTCCTTAAACAAGGATTAATGGTCTCTAGTTAATCGCCTACCCATTCACATGATCTAACAGTTCATTCCTTAGCTAACCATACCATTTGTAATCATTGAAACATTTGTAACATGTATTTCACCCCCGAAGTTATAAAACTGAAAAAAGTTAAAAGAAAAGGAGGGACGTGAACTCACAGTCTTGCGTTCTTCGATCAAATAACCCAAAGCTTCTTCTAGATTGCACGACTACCTACAAACGTACTCCGGTTTATTAGACGGGTGGGTCGTGCCTTGACCTTAGTCTTATTTAGTATCTTTGAGTTACGTTTCTTTGTGTCATCAATGTTATTCCAAGTATATAATTATTTGTTAAAATAATAAATATTTTAACTTAAATTATATTTATTTATTATTTTGGAATAATTGTTAAAATAATATATTTTAACTTATTTGTTTTGTAATCCATCAAAGAATATTTTCCCCAATGATGGGTATATGTTCTTAACCTTGTGTATTTTGCCAAGTATTGGTGGCGTATTCCGGTGTGTATTTATTCGTACGAGGATACGTATTTTCTTGCGTTTATTAAGTATTCATATACTTAATTTTTGTATTAATTTTTCCGGAATAAAATTTCTAATAAAAATTCACCAATATATATTCTTAAAATATATATTTTTAAGAAATCATTTATAGAACTTTATCTATACTTCTTCTTGGCAAAAATATTTAGATTTTCATATAAACCTCAAAAATAATATATTTTCAAGATTATCTTAGAAAATATTTATAAATCCATTTCTCACCCAAAAATAATATATTTTCTAGTAATTCAAGAAAACATATATATTTTTCTTTACCCAAAAACAATATATTCTCTTCTTATAAAAAATATGATATATTTTTGTAATAATCATAAAAATCATATTTTCGTTTTCTTGGTTTCCAAAATACCGTTTACCAAAATATACTTATGAATTTAATTCCGGAATATTTATGTAAGTTATATTCCTTGTTCGGTTTCTCCAATTTTTGGGTGTAAAGTATATATTTATTTCTTGGAATTTTGGTGATATTTTGTGTTATATTTCTTGGTATTTTGGTGAGTTATATTATTTCAAGTCCTAATATAATATAACTAATACACATAATATACAAGTAATCACACACATGGTGGCATCTAAATATATATTTTCCTAAATACATATTTAGTCACTTTTTTATCAAAAACCAACCTCCAATATTTGTAAATACTTGTTTAAAAATATATTTTCTAAGTGTTTAATTTATATGAAAAATTTGCCATAGTTTCCCCTTAAAAATGGAGGTTTCCATGCTTTCAAAGCATATCAGTTTCTTTTATAAATCACCACAATCATCAACAAATCAAACAATACTTACCAAGTGCAAAATCAAGCCATAATCACTACTTCATGAACTTGAAAATTTATAAAAAATTGTAGTAACTTAGTAGTGTGTTTAGTGAGCTTAGTTACCCTTTAAAGTGTGGTTGTTTATTTAAAAACATCATTCTTGAAGATTTTAGATGTTTACAACTTGTGACTTGATTTTCTAAAAATATTTCTTCTTGAATTTTTCTTGTTAAATACATGTTTCTACACTTGATTAACCACTAAAAATGTGATTAGTTTCTTTAAGAACCAAGTTTATGTAAATCTTGTATTTAACTTAGTTTCTTGAGAAAACTAGTTTTGTAATCATCCACTTACATGATTTATATTATACTTTGATCATCATTTTTCAAGAAAACATTTTATACTTCAAGTCCATGCTTTCACATAAGGATGATCATCTTGATCTTTCATAAGATCATTCTCTTATCTTGCTAGATTATGTCTTTAATTACCATCTAGCAAGTTCATATGATGTTTAACATCATTAACACAAACAATCAACAATCAAGAAGCATAATAACACTTAAACAACATAGTTCATGATGACTTTTAGTCTTAGGTTTAAGATTATGTTCTTGATCTTTAGTGTTCTTCATGATTAGTGACTTACATACACTTTTAACCAACTTAACAAGATGTAAAATGGGATTCAAAAGGTCTTACTACTAGCACAAGGCTAGGGATGAACATAAGATGAAGATGATGATGAATTTGGTGGTTAATAGCACTTGAAAGAGGTCCTTCACTTTCCAATGGCTCCTAGTTCCTTAAACAAGCTTCTTACACCTTAATATCACTAAGGAATGGATGGATTAACCATGAAAGATGGTGGTGGTGGGGGTCTTTGTCATACCCCAACCGATGACGGAAACATCGGGGCATGGCACTGAGCGAAACAGATTGTTCGAGAGAAATTCCATAACAACTACTTTACCGAATAGTTAAACATTATGTCCCATACCATAACCTATTAAGCAAGCAAGTTATTACAGACATAGATATCTCCAAAACAAATAAAACTGTTCTGACAACTCAGATTCAAATAAAAATAAATTGTCTTTGTTTGTTTCTAGACTCTCCTAAGCTCGGTTCCATCAAATAGCAAGCAAAGCACAGCATCCTAAACACCTGCCACATACGTTAAAATAAAGGTCAATACACATAGTGTAAAGGTGAGCATACAAGTTTGATAATAGCCTAATAGAGTTCGAAATCGTCTACGCATAACCAGCATGTACAACGTATAATGTGAAGCATGTAAGTTATCGACAAAGATCCTATCAATACCAATGACTGCGAGTTGACTGCGAGTAGCGAGTGCGCATCACATGTTCACCACTATGAACACGTGAAGTAATTGTCCTTAAAAACCCCTGAGTGAATACGTGCTGAGTCCAAACTATAGTACTATCATTGCTAAGGCAGGTAGATAGCAATCAATGTGTTAACATAACAAACAGGCATTCATCGAGTCACGTATAACATGCATTAGAGGTCAGCGTATAAATAGTGTTGCGTTGTGTGTTCGATGTGATTTAGAATAAGTAACGTATGTAACACCCAAAAGTGCATAAAGCAAAAAAAGGGATTCGAGTATACTCACAGATAGCGTTTAACTTAATAAACACTGCCTTGGATTGAAGGGAGCGCTGAGAGAGATTAGCCTGAACAGTTAACGATAGCATAAACGATAAGTTGCGCGTAAAACGATGCAAGTGTACCAAGGATCGGATGGTAATCCGATCGGATGGCAATCCGATCGGATGGCAATTCGATTGGATTGACACCTCGTTTGGTGAAGGTGTGTTTGTGTATGATGGTTTCCCCTTTGAAGTTTTCATTGTAGCATTTTGAAAATAAAGAAGTATCTCTACCCTTCAGGTCGGTCGATCGGACGGCGATCCGATTGGCGAGGCTTCTTAGCTGAGAATAAGTTCACAGCAGGACGGTCACTCGATCGGATGGCTATCCGATCGGGTGGCAATCCGTATGTATTGAACATGTTGAAAAATGATTAAGTACCAAAGTCCCAGACGTCAATCGATCGGGTGGTCGTTTGATCGGAATCCGATCGGACGACAATCCGTTCGACGTTCAGAACCTTAGAATTTTGAATAAAACGTTTAAATGTTGAAACAAGTGCAACCCGATCGGATGGCCGGTCGATCGCATGGCAATCCGATCGGACGACAATCCGTCCCAACGACCATGATCATCTTGACACTTGATTTTGTTGAAGTTTTGCAGATTTGAACGAGATATTATGATAACTTGCTTAAACAACAGGAACCCCATCTCGACCCAAGTGATCCGACCGAACAGGAATCACCCTAGTCCGACCGGTTCGCCGTTCGAGTCGGTTGTTCATGTTCAAACCCGAAATCAGTAGTCTCTTAGATAGAATTCAGATCTGGAGCTAACACATCACTAAGAATGAGTAGAAGATCAGAACAAGCTCCGATTATATCGGTTTGGAGTGCATTGAGTGTAAAAGAGATGAAAGAAAGTTGGAAAACCTTCTCTCAATCCTTTTAACCATGAATTTGTGTAGATCTATGCCAAAATATTGTTTAATCATGTGGAAATCCTTCAGATCTAAGTTGTTCTTGGTGGAATGAAGCCAAACATTGAAGTTCCTAAGAACTCCATGATGACATCATCCTAGAACACCTCAAATCCGGTGATTTCACGGTTAAAATTTAAGATTCAAAGGTGAAAATGATGAAGAAGTGTGTGTAGATCATAGAAGTACAAGATTTAGGTTGGAAACTTACAAGAATCGAGAGAAATCGAGAGAAATGAGAGGTTGAAGTCGGCTGGTCGAACAAGGGAGCTGTCACATCACAAATGATGTGACAGGTGAGTATTTATAGGGTTTCCCAAAAAGGAAAGTGGGGAAAGTGGCTGGTCGATCGGGTGGCAGCCCGATCGGGTGGCAACTCGATCGGATGACAACCCGATCGGATGGCAATCCGATTAAATGGCCACTCAATCGGTTGGCCACTCGATCCATGAGTCTGGCGCGATGAGTTTTGTCGTTTCAGTTCGCGTGTTGAGCGTAGCGATGCGATTCGAGAGAGCGATGCGATAGTATTACCCACTAGTTACACAAATAACATAACTACTACTATATCTAACATACAATCACTATAATTAACTTGTGTTTAGCGTTTGCGATTCGATTCGATTGCGATGCGATAGACTGCGATTGCGATTGTGATTAACACCTCAACATAAACATAACATGCACAAGTAACACATAAATAGCACACACGTAAAACAATATCCAGAACACGTAGTTCGAGTTGCGATAGCGATAAGCGATAAATCGATTAAACATACGATTAAATAGCGATTAAAGCTCGATTATTAACAGAAACTCCACATAATACAACTAAAGCAATTAAATAAATAGATTCGATTGCAAGTCAAAGAAGTCAAAACAGTAGTTGAGCAAGGAGTGACAGATTGCAATTAGCAATCTTTTCTTCCTTTGACTTCAATCTTGACTTTGACTTTCGAAACACGGGGTGTTACAGCCTCCCCTACTTAAGGGAATTTCATCCCGAAAATAGGCTTTAGCCGTAACAAATAACTGCGGGTACTTCGCCTTCATGTTGCTTTCGAGTTCCCAGGTGAACTTTGCGCCTCGTTTTCCTTCCCGGCGAACCTTCACAATGGGATTGTGTGAGCGTCTGAGTACCTTGGTTTCTCGTCCCACGATCTCGACAGGATTTTCCACGAGGTGTAATGTTTTGTCCACTTGCAAGTCCTCAAGAGGGACATCTAATTCCTGGTCGGCCAAGCACTTTCTAAGGTTCGAAACGTGGAAAGTCGGGTGGACGTTACTCAGTTCCTTTGGTAGTTCGAGTCTGTAGGCCACTTTTCCAATCCTTTCCAGAATCTTAAAGGGTCCAACATATCGAGGCGCGAGCTTTCCTTTCTTGCCGAATCTGATCACCCCCTTCCAAGGTGCAACCTTTAGGAGTACGTGATTACCAACGTAAAATTCAAGGGGCTTGCGGCGTCTATCAGCGTAACTTTTATGTCGGCTCCGAGCTTTCAGCAGATGGTCTTGAATTTGGAGGATTTTGTCTGTCGTTTCTTGCAGCAGCTCGGGACCGGTAATTTGTGCGTCTCCGATCTCGTGCCACACAATAGGCGATCGACATTTCCTTCCGTATAAAGCCTCAAATGGTGCCATTTGTATGCTAGAATGATAACCGTTATTGTACGAGAATTCAACCAAAGGTAAGTACGCATCCCAATTACCACCAAAATCTATGACACACGAACGGAGCATGTCTTCAAGGGTGCGAATCGTTCTTTCAGTCTGACTGTTGGTTTGGGGATGGAAAGCGGTACTTAGATTAAGAGTAGTACCGAGAGCAGATTGAAACGATTCACAAAAACATGAGGTAAACCGACCGTCACGGTCAGAGATGATGTCACGAAGCATCCCATGTCGATTAATGATCTCGTTGGTGTAGATTCGGGCTAATCTTTCTACCTTAAAGTCTTCTCGTATCGGCAGGAAGTGAGCTGACTTGGTTAAACGGTCAACCACAACCCAAATGCTATCATGACTAGATTGAGTACGCGGAAGTTTCATTATGAAGTCCATGGCTATACTCTCCCATTTCCACATCGGGATCTCGGGTTGAATGAGTAAGCCAGAGGGTCTTTGATGCTCAGCCTTGACCTTGGAACAGGTCAGGAATTTCGAAACATAGATTGCGATATCCTTCTTCATGCCCGGCCACCAGTACTTGTAACGCATGTCCTGGTACATCTTGTCCGCACCGGGATGAATGGAATATCGAGATTTGGGGGCTTCGTCCATCAGAAGTTGTCGCAAGTTCATACGCTTGGGAATCCAGATTCGATCCAAGTAGTGAAAGATACCATTAGATTTATTCTCGAGTTGGGCGCTATCGTTTAGAATTCTTTCCTTCTTCAAAGTTCGCTCGGTAAAACAAGAATGCTGTGCATCACGGATGAGAGCTTCGAGGTTAAACTGGCCTTGAGAATTACGAACGCTAAGCAAGTAGCTTCGTCGACTGAGAGCATCGGCAACGACATTTGCTTTGCCTGGCTGATAACGGATCTCACAGTCGTAATCGTTGAGCAGTTCTACCCACCGGCGTTGACGTATATTCAGTTCCTTCTGGTCAAAGATATGTTGTAGGCTCCTATGATCGGTGAAGATCGTACACTTGGTACCATAAAGGTAGTGTCGCCAAATCTTTAACTCAAAAACAACTGCGCCAAGGTCGAGGTCGTGTGTGGTGTAGTTCTTCTCGTGGATCTTGAGCTGTCAAGAAGCGTACGCGATAACCTTGTCTCGTTGCATGAGAACACAACCAAGACCAAAGTTTGATGCATCGCAGTAAACTACGAAGTTGTCGTCCCCGTCGGGCAATGAGAGCACGGGAGCATTGAAAAGCATGGTCTTGAGGGTTTGAAAGGCTTCCTCCTGTTTGGTTCCCCAAACAAAAGGTTTATCCTTATGCGTAAGGGATGTAAGCGGCACGGCGATTTTGGAGAAACCTTCGATGAAACAGCGATAATAGCCTGCCAGTCCGAGAAAAGAACGGACTTCAGACGGATTCTTGGGTCTAACCCAACTCTTAACAGCTTCGATCTTCGCAGGGTCAACGTGGATACCTTGACTATTTACAATGTGACCCAAGAATTGGACCTCCTCTAGCCAAAATTCGCACTTGGAGAACTTGGCGTAGAGACGGTTTCCCTGGAGTAACTCAAGAACCAAACGTAGATGCTTCGAGTGTTCGGCTTTTGATTTGGAATAGATCAGGATATCGTCGATGAATACGATTACGAAGTGATCAAGGAAGGGTTTGCACACTCGATTCATTAAATCCATGAAGACTGCAGGAGCATTGGTCAAACCAAAAGGCATGACAATGAACTCATAGTGACCATAGCGGGTTCGAAAAGCGGTTTTGGGAATATCCTCCTCTTGGATGCGAAATTGATGATAGCCTGAACGTAGATCGATCTTGGAAAAACACGTAGCACCTTGTAATTGATCAAATAAATCATCGATTCGAGGCAAGGGATAGCGATTCTTGATCGTCAACTTATTCAACTCCCTATAGTCGATGCACATCCTGAACGAACCATCCTTCTTTTTGACGAAAAGGACAGGCGCGCCCCATGGAGAGGTGCTAGGGTGAATAAAGCCTTTATCAAGAAGTTCCTGGAGCTGCCTTGAGAGTTCGCGCATTTCGGAAGGAGCGAGACGATACGGCGCTTTAGCAACAAGGTTGGCTCCAAGAATGAGGTCGATTCAGAAATCAATATCACAGGCGGGTGGTAACCGGGTAGATCATCAGGAAACACGTTAGGGAATTCACAAACCATGGGGACATCATTCACTCCCTTAACTTCCTTTTTCTCCAATACTACAATGTGCGCCAAGAAAGCTTGGTATTCCTTGCGGAGATACCTGCTAGCCTGAACACACGACATGAGTTGGAGTTTCTTCGACGCGACTTCACTATAGACACACAATTGATCACCATTAGCGAGCGAGAATCGAATCATCTTATCGAAGCAAACAACTTCGGCATGGTTTTCACGAAGAAAGTCCATGCCTACTATGACGTCAAAACTACTAAGCTGCATCGGAATAAGGTCGATAGGAAAAACGTGATTGTTGAGCTCGAGAGTACAATCACGAAGAATAAAATTGACGGCGATGGTTCTTTCGGTGGAAACTTCAACATCGAACGTCGAGGGAAGATGAGCGCGCTTACGATTGAGGAGCTTTTCAAATTCAAACGATACAAAACAGTTATCTGCTCCAGTATCAAATAAACACATAGCATATATACCATTCACGAGAAACGTACCATTGACCACATTGTTATCGGCTTGTGCCTGGCGGGCGTTAATGTTGAACACACGTTCGCGGGCTGCTGGTTGTTGCTGCTGTTACTGAGGCTACTGCTGGGGTTGTTTCTGTTGTTACTCTTGCTTGACCACTCGATTCAGGCACATGTTGGCGAAGTGGTTGGGATCACCACACACATAGAAAGCTCTAGCATTGACCACGGGTGCATGAGCCGCTTGATGGCCTTGAGGAGCATCAAGTAGAGCTTGTTGAGCAGGAGCTTAACCTTGGGTTGGAGCAGGGTTTTGTCGTGGACCTGTACGGCAGTTGACGGTGAAATGGTCGTACATGTTGCAATGGGCACAGTATCTGCAGGCGATTCCCACTGGGTGGTGATAAGTACAAGTAGGGCAAACCGGATGATGACCAGTGTACGCACGCTTTGCCGGCGGTGCGTTGGTAACCGGGGCCACTACTTGGCGGTGTTGATGTTGCTGGGGAGCTGGAACTGATTGGAGCGGGGCAGCATTGGTCACAACGCAGTTCTCGTTGCTGGAACTGCTGTTGTTCTTTCTCTTGCGTCTCGAAAGCTTGGATGACTGAGGAGCGCTGGCGGTTTCAGCGGTTGAAGCAGTGGTAGCTTGATGCAGATTCTTGGGAGCTTTATCCCAGACACCAGACTTGACTCGCTTGTCGATGATCTCAGCAGCGAGCAAGTAAGTTTCTTCAATCGTTGTCGTCTTTGCTGCTTGAACAAAATCAGCCACGCAATCCGGAAGAGCACGGATATACTTCTTGATGGCGATTTCGGGCGTCTTGACTTGATACGGACAGATTATACTTAACAGCTTGAAGCGCGCAGTCAAACCAGCGTTGTCACCTTCTTTCTGCTTAATGTGCCAGAATTCATCCTCTAACTTTTGGCGCTCATGGGGAGGGCAGAACTCTTCCATCATCACATCCTTCAACTCATCCCATGATAGCCCGTAAGCTGCATCATTTCCGCGTTTGTTTCTCTCAGCCGTCCACTAGTCTAAAGCGCGGGACTGGAAGACGCAAGTTGCGTTGAGAGTACGGAGATTGTCAGGACAACCACTCTGACGCAGGGTGACTTCGATAGAATCAAACCATTGGAACATGGCCGTAGGACCATCTTCACCAGTAAACTCTTTCGGTCCACATGCTTTGAACTGTTTGAAGCTGAAAGCAGCTTTGGGAGTATCGGTCCTGGACTCTTCAGAAGACTTGCTTGCATATTCGTTCAGTTCACTCACGATCTGGGGAATGACTTTAGCGATTTGGTTGGCGACGAGAAAAGCAAGTCGCTTGTCGGCGTGCTTGCGCCTAGCAGCTCATGAGTGTAGGGATCCAGATGACAACATTGTCTGCAACAGACAGTGCCATAGGACTCAAAACACTATTCGATTATTCCTAGTATAGTCTAGTGATTCACCATAAAGCTCAGTAACACATCCACTCATATAAGCACATAAACACATAATCACATAATCACGTAGACCACAGAAACACATAAGCACGTAAGGCACAGAAGCACATAAGGCAGTCAGAATACAGAAACCTAACTATATGTTGCACATATTCCCTATCCTTCACAGCACGTATAGCGATTAAATACAGCGATTGCGAATATCGCGCAGCGATTGCGAATAATGACCAGCAATTTGTTTGCGTTTTGAGATAGATTGCAGTGCGTGTTGATCGAAACGAACAGCGAAAATGAATAAATCACCAAAATTGAAATACGTAATCACATAAAATCCACATAAAATTGATAAATCACAGAGTTGGCTGCGGCAATTTCAGGATCGAAACACATAAAATTCGAGGATAGATTGTCTGGGTGCGAGACATTGACTGCCCAAAGTGATTCGACTATTCACAAGGACATGTAAGTGCACACTTTGGCCTTCAGGACTGTGCTCTCGCTTCGATTCGAGCGATCAGCACGCATCCTTCCAGTCTCAGTGTGACCTCAAGTCGTTGGAGTCCGTCGAGACTTTGGTGAGAGTTTTGTAAAACCACATTAAAGAGTAGAACGAGCCATCAAGGTTCGGGTTTCACCCCTAACTTAGAGACTACGTTCCTGCTTGTGTGATAAAATCATGAGATAGATAAGGAGATCTTGCGTCGAAGTAAGGATTTCACTCCTGATTCAACGCAAATTCTGTTGTTTTGTAAAAGTAACAATTTGAAAGAGTAATCCGGTGGAGAGTTTCCGCCTTTCACACCTATTCTTAACCAGATCATTCGCTTGTGTGTGTAATCGGCCTTAGGAAAGGCTGATCTTGTGCGGAACTGTAGTATGCGATGTTCGCGCAAGTGTGTAGTGTACAGCGAGTTCGAGCGAGAAATAGCGAGTAAGCTCGTACAAAACCCCTACTGGGCATGCACAGGACGGTTTGCTGGTACTTAGACTATAGACTAGGTCATTCTAAGACATCGACCCGGACTAGGTCGAGTCTTGCCTAATTCCCTATAGTTATGGCTCTGATACCAATCTGTCACACCCCAACCGATGACGGAAACATCGGGGCATGGCACTGAGTGAAACAGATTGTTCGAGAGAAATTCCATAACAACTACTTTACCAAATAGTTAAACATTATGTCCCATACCATAACCTATTAAGCAAGCAAGTTATTACAGACATAGATATCTCCAAAACAAATAAAACTGTTCCGGCAACTCAGATTCAAATAAAAATAAATTGTCTTTGTTTGTTTCTAGACTCTCCTAAGCTCGGTTCCATCAAATAGCAAGCAAAGCACAGCATCCTAAACACCTGCTACATACGTTAAAATAAAGGTCAATACACATAGTGTAAAGGTGAGAATACAAGTTTGATAATAGCATAATAGAGTTCAAAATCGTTTACGCATAACTAGCATGTACAACGTATAATGTGAAGCATGTAAGTTATCGACAAAGATCCTATCAATACCAATGACTGCGAGTAGCAAGTGCGCATCACATGTTCACCACTGTGAACACGTGAAGTAATTGTCCTGAACAACCCCTGAGTGAAAAGGTGCTGAGTCCAAACTATAGTACTATCGTTGCTAAGGCAGGTAGACAACAATCAATGTGTTAACATAACAAACATGCATTCATCAAGTCACGTATAACATGCATTAGAGGTCAGCGTATAAATAGTGTTGCGTTGTGTGTTCGATGTGATTTAGAATAAGTAACTTATGTAACACCCAAAAGTGAATAAATCAAAAAAAAGGGATTCGAGTATACTCACAAATAGCGTTTAACTTAATAAACACTGCCTTGGATTGAAGGGAGCGCTGAGAGAGATTAGCCTGAACAGTTAACGATAGCATAAACGATAAGCGGCGTGTAAAATGATGCAAGTGTACCAAGGATTGGATGGTAATCCGATCGGATGGCCATTCGATAGGATTGACACCTCGTTTGGTGAAGGTGTGTTTGTGTATGATGGTTTCCCCTTTGAAGTTTTCATTGTAGGATTTTGAAAATAGAGAAGTATCTCTACCCTTCAGGTCGGTCGATCGGACGGCGATCCGATTGGCGAGGCTTCTTAGCTTAGAACAAGTTCACAGTAGGACGGTCACTCGATCGGATGGCTATCCGATCGGGTGGCAATCCGTATGTATTGAACATGTTGAAAATTGATTAAGTACCAAAGTCCCAGACGTCACTCGATCGGGTGTTCGTTCGATCGGATGGCAATCTGATCGGACGGCAATCCGTTCGAGGTTCAGAACCTTAGAATTTTTGAATAAAAAGTTTAAATGTGGAACCAAGTGTAACCCGATCGGATGGCCAGTCGATCGGATGGCAATCCGATCGGACGACATTCCGTCCCAACGACCATGATCGTCTTGACACTTGATTTTGTTAAAGTTTTGCTGTAACACCTCGAAAATTCACGTCCTATAATGTGTTGACACGTGTCATATGTTTGAACGTGTGAAAGAATGTTATGAAAGGATTAAAGTTGACAATCATGAAAAGTATGTGAATATACGAATTCTAAATGTCAACAGTGAATAAATATCTGGTACATTAACCCTACATGATGCTCATACCTTCAAATGAATAAATCATGGATCATACGAAGCTAAATATGAAAGAAAGTGAGAGATTACAAACTACAGGGGTTAAATGTGTCAACATGTTTAAGTTATACCTCTGAGTGACCTTTTGACAAACCCGAAGCTTTGTAACGGTAAATTATACTCACTAGAATGCACGATATAAATTTTGTTATCGTATGAGAAAGTTATGATCAAATTCGTGTGCGAAGGGTTAAAGCGTCAACGTTGAAAGTTAGGACTTTTCGGGTAACAATAAAGTTAACCGGGGACTTAACAAAGTGGGTATATGTTTTAAAGCCCTTATAAATCAATTTGGAGGGTTCAAATTTCAAGAAAATGAAGTCTAAACAAAGTTTGAAGAGCCAAGGACCATTGCATAAAAAATCAAAAATTGAAGATCTTATCAGAAGGGCCTCGCGCCACGCGAAGCCCCAGGGGGGGGGGGGGTCCTTCGCGTCACGCGAGGGACTACCAGCTCCGAATTTCTTGGTTTCTTGTCTGCCTTTGCATTCTGCTCGACTTTAACCGATTTTCCACATTTCTCTTGACCCCTAAACAACCCCTAAACATCTAGGGACACTTGTGGATCAGTTGTGGTAAGTTATAGACCTATGTGTCAACATTTTATGGTGTTCTTGATCACTATATAAAGGCTTCATGTGCAACCATTGTGATCACACCTTCTCTTGCACTTCTGATCATTCTTGGAGCTCCAAAGCAGACTCAAGTGGTCATAATTCGTTCATAGGACTCTTGTAAGTTTGCTTAACCTTCTTTAATTGAGTTTAGCTTAGTTATTTAGCTAAAAGTCAAACCGTCGTAATTACGATTTGACTTCGAGATTAATTAATAATGGCTCAGTCAAATCTCGAATTAAAAGTAGTTATAAGTTGGTAATTATGTGGGTAATAAACCCTTAAAAGGGTTCCCCCTGATTCCCACTCTAACTAGGTCAAATGTCGGGTCAAACTTGTTATTAAAAAGTCAACAGAATGTTTAAATTACAATTTATGCATGATTAGCAATGTAGAACACTTATAACCTGTTTGATCATTAATATAACTTGGTAATGAATGTAAGAACATGTCTAAACATGTTCAACCCGACAATTTCCTGTTTAGACCCGGTTCGGAACCGAAAGTCGCATAGTTTGACTTATACTTTGACTTTCAGTTCTGACCCGTTTTGGTATGTTTTAGAAATACCTTAGAGCTTCATTTGGACCAGGTTTCATGCTAGTATAACCCTCTGTGATTATACACCATGGTTCATTAGTTAACCGATTTATACGCATGATTCCGTTAATTGCTCATATGTTGACCATTATGCCCTTATTACCTTAAAACGTGATTTTTGGAAATATAAAAGAGTAGAAACTTTAATTACTGATATATAAACTTGTATGCAAAGTTTGACATCAGTTTGAGTTGTAGATTAAGAGTTATGCTCGTTAGCGTAAAATGAAAGCCTTATGTTAATTAAACGGCGTAATTAGTGTATAGCCTAGTTAAGCCTACCTTTTGATATCAAACTCTTTACCCACTGATGTAATATATTATTTTGGGATTTTTGAAGATTTTTAATTAATTTTAGGCTGAGCATAACTAAGAGTCGTAGGCTTAATCCGGTAAATGTCGGTTTTGCCCTTACGGGTTATAAAATGAGTTTTACACGTCTAATTGACTCCAAACCTTTTGCTACTGATCACATATGATAAATAAATTATTTTAAGCCTTCTGGAATGATAAAAATATCAGCTTTATGTATCGAACCCGGAAATGGCTTCTAATCGCCTTATTAAGCGTTTTTAGCGCATAGTATGTACTAAGACTATTTTTAAACATACAAGGATGATACCTACTGATATTTAGGGTAAATTATAATATTTTAACAGTAAGCAAAGGTTGTTAAACTCAGACTTCAGTTTTGAGCTTTTCGGCTTATGTGAAATTACCAAAATGCCCCTACGGTGCATAGTTTGGTTATAATTGATAAATTTCACATATCTACAATACCTTACTGTTGTAAATCAGTAAACTAAGTATTTTTTCTGATTATATCAGACCTGTAACTCAGGTTAATACTTAAACTCTTTTATAACCTTTTAAATGACCAAATTACCCCTACGGGGCATAGTTTGTGTTTAAATTCGTTTCGGGCATAATAAAAGACATCTTCTGATGTCACAACATATATGAAGCATATTAACTTAGGAAACCTATAAATGGCTCATATGTATACCCGTTACGCCTATTACGCGTTCGGTTCGGTTTATGTAACTAGTTTACATGAATTAGCCTAAACGGGTCAAACCTTAACGGTTTTATCTCAAAATCCAGAATGTGTATGAAATACCCATATTAAGCAAGTCTCCAAACTTGTTGGGTCTAAATCACATTCTATCCGGTCTTCGCTTAATCGTGCGTACGAACCGTATCTTTAAAACTAGCCGGTCTAAGCTTAAGCTTAACTAAAGACCCGTTAGGATTCTAATAGATTATTATAAACCTTTGTTCCAGAATAGGAGACCAGTAAAAGCTATGTGCATTTTGCTTATTGTGATTATTACATTGCTCAGGTAAATACTTTTAACTTATTTTCCCTATACGGGCTTGGGTTACGGTATTTAAAATACCGCTTGATCGGGCATTAAATCTTCCATCGTTTGGTGGTTAATTGAATAATTTAATCGGCCCGTTTAAACAGTTTTGTTTACTTAAAAGCCTTTGGGGGGTTAATGACCATGTCCCGGATATCCCTGGCATCATTTTACGAAATGGCCACGACTTAAGCGCGGGGTGTAGGCGTACACCCGTCAGTGCACAAAAGAATAATGTGGTGTGTCTATTGATCTTTAACCCAGACACGATCCGGGCTACTGAACGCATAAGGAACATGTAATTCGTTCACAAGATTATATATTTAAATAATTCTCCCAAGTTATAAAATGTTTATGCCACGTGCATCCAAATCAATTTTCAATCATTTTCTAAAATGAGTCAGTTGATTGTATTTACCAGTGTAAACTGACGTATTTTCCCAAAAAGATTAAATGCAGGTACTAAGCGTAATTGGCTGGGATTTCTCCTTAGCATCAATAGAAGTCTCGCAAGCTTAAGATGCCTAAAGTCTGTTGAACCATTGTTTCCATTTTATTTTCGATCCGTCTGTGGATAAACAATCGACAGTTGTGATATTTGATATTACAATATTATATTCGGTTGAATTATATCTTTAAATTGCTTCCGCTGTGCGTATTAAATATTGTGTTGTTTGACTATTATGTTGCCAACCACGTCACGATACTCCCCACCGGGCCCACCGGTGACACGTGGAATCCGGGGTGTGACAGGTTGGTATCAGAGCCAACATTGAGTGAATTAAACACTAGCCTTTTGTGTTTATTCTTAATGACACAATTGCACATTCTAAACTTTCGAGTCTAGACATATAACATAGGACAAATTCCACTTTGTTTGGTTTTGTCCTTTATTTTATATATATTCTTGTCGTTATCTCATGTTATATTGACATGATTTAAAAATGCCACCAAGATTCTTCCGAAGAAGAGGACGAGGAAAGGGGCCAATCACCGCCCCCAATGATAATGAACCTGGACCTTCGCATATGCGAGCTCCCTCCACCACCGAAAGTGACGATTCTCGGCAGAACCGGAGGAACCTTTTCGAGCCGGCTAGACGGTCGGTCTCACACAGTTCAACACCTCCCGCTCATAACCCTTATGGGCCACAGCCGGAGTATGAGCCCAACAACCCTAACCTTCATACATACCTTTACAGCGATCTTTATCGCACCACTCCTTTGGTGACCCTACACCTGTTTTTAGGGGCCGGTTTAACCCGACAAATTTCATACAAGAACCAGTGGGTTTCAACCCATTGGGACCGGAGGACCACTTCTCGGGAGACAACGCGGAGGATATGGACGAGGACACGGATCCCGTCGAACCCGGCAGTGGTACACCGAACCATCCAATAGAGATTTCGGATGGCTCTTCTTTTCACGGATCACCCTACGGTGGTCCAGACAGCTTCCAGGCGAGGTTTACTCAGCACGAGTGGTACTTCACACCCTCGCATCACTCGTCGCCTCATCAGCAACAGTAGCAGCAACAGCAGGATCCCTCTGTGGATTAACGGTTTGTGGCAGTCACGCCACCGCCTCCACCACCACCAGTTCAGTCGGCACCTCCGCAACCGCCAAGGCATAGGAGAACCGGAGCGCGTATGTCTGCGCGAGCGGGGGATTTCCATTTTAGCTCCCCACGCCAATCAAGTGGCAGCCATTACCCGCCACTTCAAGAAGATCCACAAATGGGTGGGCCTTCGCACCCAGTTGCACCGCAACCACCACCTATGGGTCTTGATAACCCGATTCCAGCATACACGGGTTCCATGGTGTATAACCCGTTTGAGCAGCCGGTGCACACCAACTACAACTACGCCGAAGCCGACCCATACATGGTAGCGGCTAACTATAACACCCACCACCCGGAAGGACCGTATGGAGATCCATGGGGAGTGGGGTACCCAACTCATGGGTACCAGATACCTGCCAGACCCATAATACGAACGCAATCGCAGCCGCCGCGGTTTTTTCCCCCAGAACGGGAGGAAATTCTTCAGAGACTGGATCAGGTTGAGCGAGACTTTCACCGCGACCGCATGGAGAGACAAAGCTTCTTCCAAGGATTGACAAGCTTGATCAAAGGGAAGAGCAAGAAGGACCACTGAATCCTTCCAATTGTTGTTGAGCCTCTGCGTGGGCCTGTCTTGCTGTATTAGCCCCTGCGTGGGTATGTTTGTTTTGACCCCTGCGCGGGTCTATCTTTCTGTTAACCCCTACGAGGGTATATTGTATGTTTAAGTCCCTACGTGGACTATTATGTTGTTTGCTTTGACCCCTGCGTGGGTATGCTTGTTGTTAAACCCCTGCGTGGGTGATTTGTCAATTTGAAAAGTCCCGTTTAGGGCGACGTGTAACCTTTTAATAAATTAATGGAATGTAAGTTTATAAATTTCATTTTGTTATTATCTGCATATATATATTATATGAAATAAATAAATCAAAATCATTCCTTTTTAATAATAATCTGCCTATTTAAATATTGAATAAGAATCTTAAGAGTGAAACCTAGCCTGAGTGTCATTATGAAGACCTGGCCATGATGGTAAGACCTGTTTAAAAGATTCAAATCCCTGTTAACATCTGTAAACATGTTAATACTCCTGGCAGACGTGATTCATTAAAATCACACACGTCATTATTATATAAGGATCTTTACAAAGATTCCAAACCCAACTTAATGATCTCTGAATCGTGGGTTAAATCATCAATTAAGATGATCATATTAGACCATACGTGGTGATATGGTGCCTACGGGCCCTGCTCATTTCTACATGAGCCAAAAGACAGTGGTAGCGATGACTCCCTGTCAAATAAAGGTAATGAACTATGTTCAAACCTTAAAAGCTTTGATTCTCTGAAATCACAGCTTATAATTTGAAATGTCCTTGTGACTAGGCCTTATGTGCTAATATATATTGTTATTGTTTATAATTAGGATAAAATTATAATTGAAATCCTAATTAAATACGATTAATAAATTAACCAAATATGGTCTCTGTTTACCATGGTTAATGAATTACCCTAAGGGGCAATTCCATAATAAACTCCCAAATAAACTATTGTCCTTGTTTTCTGTAACAGTTCAATTAAAATGGCTAACTCAGACGAAATTAATAGCCATCCAGTGGAGAATATTGATAACGCCCAGATTAATCTAACGGGTGCTGAATTAAAAGCGTTGGTAGACGACGCAGTTACAAAGGCATTGGAGCGGCGGTACGAAGAGTATAGTGGGACTCGGAGCAGGACCCTATCTACACCGCATTCGAAGCCACCTTCTAAGAAGGATGAACCCAAGAAAGATGATGATAGACTCTCCTCAAACCACCACAGTGCTCCATCTCAGCAGGTTGTACTTAATCAAGAACCCCGTACTAAGGGATGCTCCTATAAATACTTTGTCTCGTGCAAGCCCAGGGATTTTACTGGGGAGAAGGGAGCCATCGATTGCATGACATGGTTAGACGAGATGGACACGGTTGTGGATATCAGCGGATGCGCTGAGAGGGATGTGGTCAAGTTTGTGTCGCAATCATTTAAGGGTGAAGCATTAGCCTGGTGGAGATCACTAATTCAAGCCACCGGGAAAATCCCATTGTACAACATGTCATGGGATCAATTTATTGCCCTTATCAGGGAAAATTACTGCCCTCAGCATGAGGTGGAGAAGATAGAGTCTGATTTTCTATCATTGGTGATGACAAACCTTGACTGTCAAGCTTACCTCACGAGCTTCAACACAATGTCCCGGTTGGTTCCATATCTGGTAACCCCGGAACCAAAAAGAATAGCTCGTTTTATCGGTGGTTTAGCCCCCGAGATAAAGGCAAGCGTAAAGGCCTCCCGGCCAGCTACTTTCAGATCGGTAGCTGACATATCCTTGTCCCTCACTCTGGATGCGGTCAGGCAAATATCGCTGAGGAAAAAAGATGCTGAGAAGAGAAAACGTGAAGATGATAATTCACGGAGGTCGAACAAGAAGCACCGTGGAAACGGTGACAACAAGAAGGGATCTGAGTCAAGGAAAGATGGGCATCAGTCTGGTGAGAAGCCCAAATGCAAAATTTGCAAGAAACAACACTATGGAAAGTGCAGACTCGAGTCGAACTCGCAGACTCAGTCAAAAACTTTTGCATGTGGAATATGCAAGTCCACGGATCACAAGACCTTGGATTGCAAGAAGCTGAAAGACGCAACGTGCTACTGTTGTAATGAAAAGGGGCACATTAAGACCAACTGCCCTAAATACGCCAAGAAGCCTGAAGAGGCCAAGAAGACCAATGCTAGGGTCTTCAGAATGGACGCAAAGGAAGCGGTTCAAGATGACAATGTTATAACATGTACATTTCTCATAAATGATATCTATGCAAGAGTGCTTTTTGATTCAGGCGCTGATAAATCCTTTGTAGATCATAAGTTTTGCAAATTGTTGAATTTACCTGTTAAGACCTTATGCGTGAAGTATGAGGTGGAGTTAGCTGATGGCACCATAGAAACCGCCTCAACCATTTTAGATGGATTTTTTATATCCATTAAGAACCACTATTTTCCTCTGTCTCTACTTCCCTTTAAGTTGGCTGGTTTTGACATAGTTTTGAGTATGGACTGGTTATCTCATAACCAGGCCCAAATTGTCTGCAACAAAAAGCAAGTGGTGATAAAAACTCCGTCTGGTAAATCACTTACCATTCGGGGAGATACCCAGTATGGACTGCCTGAGCAAGTGACTATGCTCAAGGCTTCAAAATGTTTAAAGAAGGGTTGTGTCATCTACATGGCACAAGTGATTATTGATGAGCCTAAACCGAAGATACAAGACATCCTTGTCATTTCTGAATACCCAGAAGTTTTTCCGGAAGAACTACCTGGTTTGCCACCAGATAGGCAAGTGGAATTCAGGATTGATATCATCCCTGGAGCAGCTCCAGTTGCTAGAGCACCTTATAGGTTGGCGCCCATGGAAATGAAGGAATTAAGAACGCAACTGGATGAATTGCTGGCCAAAGGTTTCATTAAACCTAGTTCGTCTCCATGGGGAGCACCAATCCTGTTTGTCAAGAAGAAGGATGGATCGATGCGTCTGTGCATCGATTATCATGAGCTTAATAAAGTCACGATCAAGAATAGGTATCCTTTGCCAAGGATCGATGAATTGTTTGATCAATTGCAAGGAGCAAGTTATTTCTCGAAGATTGACTTGAGGTCAGGCTACCATCAACTGAAGGTCAGAGATGAAGACGTGCACAAAACAGCATTTAGGTCGTTATGGTCATTACGAGTTCCTAGTGATGCCTTTTGGGCTCACTAATGCACCTGCAGCGTTCATGGATCTCATGAATCGCATATGCAAGCCTTACTTAGATAAATTCGTCATCGTTTTCATCGACGACATTCTCATTTATTCTAAGAACCAAGCTGACCATGAGAAACACCTTCGCTGTATTCTCAAACTGCTACATCACGAGAAGCTCTATGCCAAATTCTCTAAGTGTGAATTTTGGCTACGAGAAGTCCAATTTCTTGGACATGTGGTTAGTGAGCGTGGTATCCAACTGGATCCCGCTAAGGTTGAAGCAGTTATGAACTGGCAAGAGCCAAAGACGCCTACAGAGATTCGTAGCTTCCTGGGATTGGCATGATATTACAGGCGTTTCATTGAAAAATTTTCAAGGATTGCTGCACCCTTAACGTCCTTGACTAAGAAGAAGGTAAAGTTCATTTGGGGCCCTAAACAGCAAGAATCCTTTGATATCCTTAAGCAGAAGTTGAGCAACGCCCCTGTGTTGACGTTGCCGGATGGAATCGAAGAATTCATAGTTTATTGTGATGCATCACACACTGGAATGGGGTGTGTGCTTATGCAGAAAGGCAAGGTTATTACCTATGCTTCAAGACAGTTAAAGGTGCATGAAAAGAATTACACCACCCACGACTTGGAATTGGGTGCCGTTGTATTCGCACTAAAACTGTGGAGGCATTATTTGTATGGTATCAAGTGTGTGATCTATTCTGATCACAAGAGCCTTTAACATCTGTTTAATCATAAAGATTTAAACATGAGGCAACGCCGTTGGATGGAGAGTTTGAATGATTATGATTGTGAAATCAGATATCATCCCGGCAAGGCGAATGTAGTCGCCGATGCCTTGAGTCGAAAGGAGAGGGTGAAACCCATCCGAATCAATGCCAAGCGCATGGAGATAAAGAACAGTTTAACTGAAAGGTTGTTAGCTGCACAGAAGGAAGCTGTGTTGGAAGCTAACTATCCTAATGAAAGGCTAGGAGTAACTGAGGAACAGTTATCTCTTGGCAAAGACGGAATTCTTAGACTGAATGGACGAATATGGGCTCCAATCTATGGAGGACTTCGAGATGTCATCCTCCAGGAAGCCCATAGTTCCAAACACTCCGTTCACCCTGGAGCTGATAAGATGTACCAGGATCTAAGGGCAAATTATTGGTGGATAGGCTTGAAGAAGTCTGAAGCCACCTATGTAGCTAAATGCTTGACATGTGCGCAAGTCAAAGCCGAGCATCAAAAGCCGTCAGGCTTGCTACAACAGCCTGAACTTCCTACGTGGAAGTGGGAAATGGTAACTATGGATTTTATCACCAAGTTACCCAAAACAAGGAAAGGAAATGATACAATATGGGTTATAGTTGATAGACTGACTAAGTCAGCACATTTCTTACCCATCAAGGAGACTTATAGCTCCGACATGTTAGCCCAGTTATACGCGGATAAGATTGTAGCCTTACATGGCATAGCTGTGTCTATTATCTCTGACAGAGATACTAGATACACGTCACATTTTTGGAAAAGTTTCCAGCAATCTTTGGGCACGCGTTTGAATTTTAGTACGGCTTACCATCCTCAGACAGACGATCAGAGTGAGCGTACTATTCAAACGTTGGAAGACATGCTTCGTGCATGTGTGATTGACCTGGGTGGTAGTTGGGATAAGCACCTACCGTTAATCGAATTCTCCTACAACAATAGCTACCATACCAGCATTAAGGCTGCGCCTTTTGAGGCATTATACGGTAGAAAGTGTAGAACGCCAGTTTGTTGGGCGGAAGTTGGAGATGTCCAATTATCAGGACCAGAGATAGTGTTCGAAACGACGGACAAGATTCTCCAGATTCGTGACCGTCTCAAAGCTGCCCGTGATAGGCAGAAGAGTTACGCAGATCCAAAGTGCAAAGCTTTTCACTTCGAAGTAGGTGAAAAAGTGTTGCTGAAGGTATCACCCTGGAAGGGGGTGATGCGATTTGGTATCACCCTCGAAAATTCACGTCCTATAATGTGTTGACACGTGTCATATGTTTGAACGTGTGAAAGAATGTTATGAAAGGATTAAAGTTGACAATCATGAAAAGTATGTGAATATACGAATTCTAAATGTCAATGGTGAATAAACATATGGTACATTAACCATACATGATGCTCATACCTTCAAACGAATAAATCATGGATCATACGAAGCTAAATATGAAAGAAAGTGAGAGATTACAAACTACAGGGGTTAAATGTGTCAACATGTTTAAGTTATACCTCTGAGTGACCTTTTGATAAACCCGAAGCTTTGTAACGGTAAATTATACTCACTAGAATGCACGATATAAATTTCGTAAAGTTTCGTTATCGTATGAGAAAGTTATGATCAAATTCGTGTGCGAAGGGTTAAAGCGTCAACGTTGAAAGTTAGGACTTTTCGGGTAACAATAAAGTTAACCGGGGACTTAACAAAGTGGGTATATGTTTTAAAGCCCTTATAAATCAATTTGGAGGGTTCAAATTTCAAGAAAATGAAGTCTAAACAAAGTTTGAAGAGCCAAGGACCATTGCATAAAAAATCAAAAATTGAAGATCTTATCAGAAGGGCCTCGCGCCACGCGAAGCCCCAGGGGGGGGGGTCCTTCGCGTCACGCGAGGGACTACCAGCTCCGAATTTCTTGGTTTCTTGTCTGCCTTTGCATTCTGCTCGACTTTAACCGATTTTCCACATTTCTCTTGACCCCTAAACAACCCCTAAACATCTAGGGACACTTGTGGATCAGTTGTGGTAAGTTATAGACCTATGTGTCAACATTTTATGGTGTTCTTGATCACTATATAAAGGCTTCATGTGCAACCATTGTGATCAAACCTTCTCTTGCACTTCTGATCATTCTTGGAGCTCCAAAGCAGACTCAAGTGGTCATAATTCGTTCATAGGACTCTTGTAAGTTTGCTTAACCTTCTTTAATTGAGTTTAGCTTAGTTATTTAGCTAAAAGTCAAACCGTCGTAATTACGATTTGACTTCGAGATTAATTAATAATGGCTCAGTCAAATCTCGAATTAAAAGTAGTTATAAGTTGGTAATTATGTGGGTAATAAACCCTTAAAAGGGTTCCCCCTGATTCCCACTCTAACTAGGTCAAATGTCGGGTCAAACTTGTTATTAAAAAGTCAACAGAATGTTTAAATTACAATTTATGCATGATTAGCAATGTAGAACACTTATAACCTGTTTGATCATTAATATAACTTGGTAATGAATGTAAGAACATGTCTAAACATGTTCAACCCGACAATTTCCTGTTTAGACCCGGTTCGGAACCGAAAGTCGCATAGTTTGACTTATACTTTGACTTTCAGTTCTGACCCATTTTGGTATGTTTTAGAAATACCTTAGAGCTTCATTTGGACCAGGTTGCATGCTAGTATAACCCTCTGTGATTATACACCATGGTTCATTAGTTAACCGATTTATACGCATGATTCCGTTAATTGCTCATATGTTGACCATTATGCCCTTATTACCTTAAAACATGATTTTTGGAAATATAAAAGAGTAGAAACTTTAATTACTGATATATAAACTTGTATACAAAGTTTGACATCAGTTTGAGGTGTAGATTAAGAGTTATGCTCGTTAGCGTAAAATGAAAGCCTTATGTTAATTAAACGGCGTAATTAGCGTATAGCCTAGTTAAGCCTACCTTTTGATATCAAACTCTTTACCCACTGATGTAATATATTATTTTGGGATTTTTGAAGATTTTTAATTAATTTTAGGCTGAGCATAACTAAGAGTCGTAGGCTTAATCCGGTAATTGTCGGTTTTGCCCTTACGGGCTATAAAATGAGTTTTACACATCTAATTGACTCCAAACCTTTTGCTACTAATCACATATGATAAATAAATTATTTTAAGCCTTCTGGAATGATAAAAATATCAGCTTTATGTATCGAACCCGGAAATGGCTTCTAATCGCCTTATTAAGCGTTTTTAGCGCATAGTATGTACTAAGACTATTTTTAAACATACAAGGATGATACCTACTGATATTTAGGGTAAATTATAATATTTTAACAGTAAGAAAAGGTTGTTAAACTCAGACTTCAGTTTTGAGCTTTTCGGCTTATGTGAAATTACCAAAATGCCCCTACGGTGCATAGTTTGGTTATAATTGATAAATTTCACTTATCTACAATACCTTACTGTTGTAAATCAGTAAACTAAGTATTTTTGCTGATTATATCAGACCTGTAACTCAGGTTAATACTTAAACTCTTTTATAACCTTTTAAATGACCAAACTACCCCTACGGGGCATAGTTTGTGTTTAAATTCGTTTCGGGCATAATAAAAGACATCTTCTGATGTCACAACATATATGAAGCATATTAACTTAGGAAACCTATAAATGGCTCATATGTATACCCGTTACGCCTATTACGCGTTCGGTTCGGTTTATGTAACTAGTTTACATGAATTAGCCTAAACGGGTCAAACCTTAACGGTTTTATCTCAAAATCCAGAATGTGTATGAAATACCCATATTAAGCAAGTCTCCAAACTTGTCGGGTCTAAATCACATTCTATCCGGTCTTCGCTTAATCGTGCGTTCGAACCGTATCTTTAAAACTAGCCGGTCTAAGCTTAAGCTTAAATAAAGACCCGTTAGGATTCTAATAGGTTATTATAAACCTTTGTTCCAGAATAGGAGACCAGTAAAAGCTACGTGCATTTTGCTTATGGTGATTATTACATTGCTCAGGTAAATACTTTTAACTTATTTTCCCTATACGGGCTTGGGTTACGGTATTTAAAATACCGCTTGATCGGGCATTAAATCTTCCATCGTTTGGTGGTTAATTGAATAATTTAATCGGCCCGTTTAAACAGTTTTTTTTACTTAAAAGCCTTTGGGGGGTTAATGACCATGTCCCGGATATCCCTGGCATCATTTTACGAAATGGCCACGACTTAAGCGCGGGGTGTAGGCGTACACCCGTCAGTGCACAAAAGAATAATGTGGTGTGTCTATTGATCTTTAACCCGGACACGATCCGGGCTACTGAACGCATAAGGAACATGTAATTCGTTCACAAGATTATATATTTAAATAATTCTCCCAAGTTATAAAATGTTTATGCCACATGCATCCAAATCAATTTTCAATCATTTTCTAAAATGAGTCAGTTGATTGTATTTACCAGTGTAAACTGACGTATTTTCCCAAAAAGATTAAATGTAGGTACTAAGCGTAATTGGCTGGGATTTCTTGTAACGCCCCGCTACTTTGTACTTTCCATTTATAGCAAGCCTTGTTCGTATTTCTATTTTTGGAAACCTTGTGTTCCTGTAATCGTTCTTTCTTTGTAACCGTTGTAAAATCCGAGACTTGAATCATGAATAAAACTAGTATTATATTAATTACATGTTATACATACCTCATATGTGCTCATACGTTCAATTTCATGAAACATGGAAACTATGTGCTAAACTTGTAAATACGTGAAACTTATGCATACATCAGGCTTTGAACCTAAACGATACTTGATAATAAAATTCACATTTTATACATATTTTTATTCACACAACCAATCATTTAAATACGTATTTATACGCAAACCGACACTATTCATACGTATAAATACTTATACGTACATCCTCAATACTTGAATTATACTTTTTATACTCAATTACATAATATATACTTAAGAAAAACCAAGAAATATACCAATCACCTTTTCCACCTCTTTTCTTCTCCAATCACCTTTTCCACCTCCTTCAATCATCTTTCCACCTCATCAATCCTCTTCCATTTTTTTTAACCAGTCATATTTCACCCTTTTCCACATTCTTCACCTATAAATACCAACCTCCTTCTACCATTTTCTTCCCACTATTCTTCTTTCTATCTCTCTAATTCTCTCAATCTCTTAAATCAAGAATTTTAAGAATTCTAAAAGAACACCAAGTGTTCAAACCATTCTTCTCTCTTCGTAGTATACTCTGTGGTTGCAGCTTAGTCTGATCTTCCACATCAGAAACGGGGATTCTGTTGACTGTTTTATATACGGAAGAATTGTATCGCTTATAGGCTTGAAGTTTCCAACCTTCAACTCGTCACGGGATTACCAAAGGAACAACTTTGAGAAACCGTGAGTATACTCGTATTCCCCTTTTTACTTTTACCACTTTTGGGGTGTAACATGTTTACCTATCAACAAAGTTACACATGAACATTTTGCTTAAACACATGAACATTCCTATTAACAGGCTTGTATACGTGATTGCTTGATACTTTAAACTTGGGTGAAACTTATGTGTTGAACTTATCATTAACTTCGTACGAGCCTAACCGTGACATATGTAGCGCTATAGGATTGACGCCCCGCCCCCGTAAACTTGTGGTTATGTCATGCAGCATCTCGCGTCTCTTTTGGGTTGATTCGTTAGACACATGCCAAATTTATTGTTTATCTTGAATCACATGCTTGCTATGAGGAATTGTTCAAAACTTATTTTTGCTATGTACGTACCAAACTTGTATACTCGCCATTGCTTTTGCATTGAATTGTATTTTTAAACATGTTACAGGTTGATGATGATGGTACCATGAAAAGAAGTAGTGTTGATGTCTAGATACACATATAGACGTTAGGTTTAATATGTTGTATCAATTTTACTTATGTTGTTATGTACTTCTTTGAACTTGTTGTATTTCAATTTCTTGTAATGTTGACAATCACTTTATGCAATGAAATCGGCTTATTAAATATTGTCACAAATAGCGTTATGATGTCTCTAGCAATCTTCACACTTCGTCTCATCCCGATGTTTCCGCCATTGGTTGGGGTGTGACAGAGTGGTATCAGAGCCATAACTATAGGGAATTAGGAAAATTGCTATGATTTTGCCCTAGTCTATAGTTTTAGGAAAATTTCCTCTTATTTGTTGTTTAAAACTTATGCATTCTACCTTACATGCTTCCTAGCTACACTTCTTGTTGTTAATTTTACATGCCTTTCCTAAGCCTAACACAAACACACTTTTGTTAATTTTATACTTTTGTAACATAAACGAGACAACTTTACCAAAATAGGCGTGAAACCCACAATTTGGTAAACGACTCTCATTCTACCTTAAACCATTTTTGCACGAAATTTCACCATTAAGCTAGGAGTGAAATCCATAACTTAATGGTAATTTCCTTTTCAACTCTAGTGGACCCTTGTCAAAGTGTCGAAATTTTATTTTGACCCGACAAGTACCAACCACATTTAGGGTACGAAATCTTCAAGTTAGGGGTGAAACCCGCACCTTGTCGATTAAGTCCCACTCCTCGATTTTCGATCTCGCCAAAGTCCCGATTGTTTGATCGATTAGAGACGTGTAGTAACTGGAAGGGTAAGATACCGTTAATCGCTTCTCGACGAGAGTATCTTACCTATAGGCCAAAGCACGTTTTCTCTAATTCGAAAGGACTTTCGACCCACTTTGGAATAGTCGACGTTTCTCTACCCGAAACAATCCAATGTTTTATTGAGCCTCACTTTTATGTATCTCAATTTATATGTGATTTTATACTTGAACGTTCTTCATTTCAAACTTTTTAAACTCGTTTCGCACGTCATCGCAACCAAGAACAATAATAACTCTCGTGAACAAACTAAATTTATACCCCCTTTACGCAATCATATGTGTTATACTTGTTGAATACATGTTGGAAACTTATGCTTTATGTGAACTTTATATGATACATGAACACTTACTTACATGCAAAAACCTTGTTTTAAAATTATGACCAAGTCTCATCCATTCCTTTTCTTTCCATCCTTAGATGTCGTCCAGAGGTGCATCAAGGAGGACCAAGTCAAAGAAGGGTTCGACTTCCAAAACCATGTCACAAAAGGATTGCATGAGATTCATGGCCAAACAATTTGCTAAGGTCCTACCCGATGTTGTTAGCAAGATTCAAGCAAACACCGATTCACCGCATGGCTCTGTCGACTCAAAGGCAGACAAACCCAAATCGACCTTCCTGTTTAAGCAATTTATGGCTTGTAGACCCTTAGAGTTTACCGGCAAAGATGGCGCTACCGCCATGATGAACTGGATCGATGCAATCGAGCTTACCTTCCTGCAAAGTGGCTGCCCCGATGAACTAAGAACCTTGAATGCCACTGGGGTTTTTCGTGAAAAGGCACTCGAATGGTGGACGACGGAACGCAACAAAAAGGGAAACGAAGTTGCACATGCTATGTCTTGGGATGACTTCAAACAACTTATGAAAGACCACTTCTGTCCTCCCCACGAACTCCAAAAATTGGAGAACGAATTTTGGAGCCTTACTCAGAAAGGGAGTGACATGGATGGCCTGATCACGCGCTTTAAACAACTCAGTGTCCTCTGTCCTGGACAAGTCGATACCGTCCCCAAGAAAATAGCGAAATTTGTTCGTTGTGTTGCACCTTCCCTGACTAACCATCTTGCCTCCGCCAACCCCCAAACCATTGAAGATGCTTTTCGTATAGCCACTGAACTTAACAACAACTGCGTTCTTCATGGAACCTTTGACAAGATTTCAATGAAGAGTGCACGCCAAGCTACAACTGACACTACTACTGATGAGACCTTACCCTCCCGATCGTCCAGGAGAAACCAGGGCAAGAAGCGGAAGGCTTCGAGCCAAAATTATGCGGTCGTCACTCCGCCAAACCCACAACCCCTACAAACCATAACTGCTAACGCCAACGAGGAAACTCCGCGTAGAAACTACATTGGAACGCAACCTAGGTGTGATAAATGCC
Source organism: Helianthus tuberosus (assembly GCA_030545235.1). Classification (NCBI taxonomy): domain Eukaryota; kingdom Viridiplantae; phylum Streptophyta; class Magnoliopsida; order Asterales; family Asteraceae; genus Helianthus; species Helianthus tuberosus. The sequence continues at coordinate 170,812,026 of CM060399.1, read as the reverse complement.
AATATCATCACCCTCCGTACGCTCATTGTAGAAAGTGCGACAGGTGTGGCCGAAATGGGCATACTTCCCCATACTGCCGCATCCCACCACAGGCTCATCAAAACCAAGCCCTTTTAGCTCCAAATCAAGTCGCTCCTGTGCGAGCATGTTTCAAGTGTGGTGACGCCAACCATCTGGCCAACGTCTGCCCTTAACGATACCAACAGCCACAGCAACAGCCACAGCAACAACAGCAGCAACAGGCTCTACCACCCGCTCGAGGTCGAGCTTTTCTTCTCACTACTGCTCAGGCTCAAAACGCAAACGACGTCATTTCTGGTACGTTTCTTGTTAACCATGTTTATGCTTCATGCCTATTTGATACTGGAGCCGATAAAAGTTTTGGATAGTTAGAATTCGAGTCTTTGCTCAAGTGTAAACGCTCTAATTTGCCAAAATCTTTCGCCGTCGAAGTTGCTAATGGTAAAACCGTCGCTGTTGATTCCATTCTCTCCAATTGTTCTTTAATCCTTAACGATCATACGTTTTCAATCGATCTCATACCTATGCAAATGGGTAGTTTCGACGTCATAGTAGGTATGGACTGGCTTAGGCGAGTTCGTGCTGAAGTTGTCTGTTCTGAGAAGTTTATTCGCTTACCTCTTCCAAATGGTGACTCCCTACACGTCTATGGTGAAAAGCCCTCTCAAGGCCTTAAGCTTATGTTGTGTATCAAGGCAAACAAATGCTTACGCAAGGGTACCTTCGCCTTTCTCGCCCACATTGTGGAAAAGAGGGACAAAGGCCCAAGCATAAGCGACGTTCCCGTTGTACGTGACTTCCCTGATGTGTTTCCCGACGATCTTCCTGGTCCGCCTCCTGCTCGTTCTGTCGACTTTCGCATCGATTTAGTGCCTGGCGCAACGCCCGTCGCTAAATCTCCTTACCGTTTAGCACCCTCAGAGATGCAAGAGCTCTCAAGTCAACTTCAAGAGCTTCTTGATAAAGGCTTTATACGCCCTAGTACTTCTCCTTGGGGCGCTCCCGTTTTATTCGTCAAAAAGAAAGACGGGTCATTTCGAATGTGCATTGACTATCGTGAACTCAACAAACTTACTATCAAGAACCGATACCCTCTTCCGCGCATCGATGACCTCTTCGACCAGTTGCAAGGCGCGACCTGTTTTTCAAAAATCGACCTTCGTTCTGGGTATCATCAACTTCGAGTTCTCGAAGAAGATGTGCCTAAAACCGCCTTCCGTACGCGTTATGGTCACAACGAATTCGTGGTCATGCCCTTTGGCTTGACCAACGCACCTGCCGTATTCATGGACTTGATGAACCACGTGTACAAACCATATTTGGACCGCTTCGTGATCGTTTTCATTGACGATATTCTCATCTATTCGAAGACTCAAGAAGAGCATAAACAACACTTGCGTCTTATCCTCGAACTTCTTCGTGCTGAACGTCTATACGCCAAATTCTCCAAGTGTGAATTTTGGTTAAAAGAGGTTCAATTCCTTGGTCATACTGTCAACGAACTTGGTATTCACGTCGACCCCGCTAAGATTGAAGCTGTGAAGAATTGGGTCACACCTAAATCTCCATCCGAAATTCGTTCGTTCCTTGGTCTTGTTGGGTACTATCGTCGCTTCATCTCCAACTTTTCGAAAATCGTTGTTCCTTTGACCTCCTTGACTCAAAAAGAGAACCCTTTTGTTTGGGGTCCCGAACAAGAGGAGTCTTTTCGAACGCTCAAGGACATGCTATGTAATGCTCCTATCCTTACACTTCCTGATGGAAACGACGACTTTGTCGTATATTGCGATGCTTCCCGCCTTGGTCTTGGTTGCGTACTTATGCAACGAGACAAGGTCATCGCTTATGCGTCAAGGCAACTCAAAATACATGAGAAGAACTACACTACTCACGACCTTGAACTTGGCGCAGTTGTTTTTGCGTTGAAGATTTGGCGACACTACCTTTATGGTACTAAGTGTGTGGTCTTCACCGACCATAGGAGCCTCCAACACATCTTCGATCAAAAAGAACTGAACATGCGTCAACGCCGCTGGGTGGAACTATTAAACGACTACGACTGTGAAATCAAATACCACCCAGGTAAAGCGAACGTAGTAGCAGACGCTCTCAGTCGTAAAACTCATGTCAAAAGTATCCGTTGTTACCAACTCATCCACGATCTTCAGAGTCGCATACGTGAAGCTCAATATGCATCCGTTAACGAGGGTAACCTCTACAACGAGATGCAATGTGGTGCTGAAAACAGTCTCGTGTCCAAACCTGATGGTATTTTATACTATCTCGATCGTATCTGGGTTCCTAATCGCAATAACCTTCGCAAGTTCCTGATGAAGGAGGCACATAATACGAAGTATTCTATTCACCCGGGTGCCGACAAGATGTACCATGATATGCGTACGTCCTATTGGTGGCCTGGAATGAAGAAGGATATAGCCACTTTCGTCTCGAAATGTCTCACGTGTTCGAAGGTGAAAGCTGAACATCAACGTCCCTCTGGATTACTCGAGCAACCAAGGATTCCTATCTGGAAATGGGAGAGCATTTCCATGGATTTTATCACTAAGCTTCCCCGCACTTCTTCTGGCCATGACAGTATTTGGGTGATCGTTGATCGATTAACCAAGTCAGCTCACTTTCTTCCCATCCGTGAAGATTTCAAAGTCGCTAAATTGGCTCAAATCTACACTGATGAGATCATCTGCCGCCATGGTATTCCCGTTGACATCATTTCCGATCGTGACGCTCGTTTTACGTCTCGCCTTTGGCAAACATTCCAGTCTGCTATGGGTACTGAACTTAACCTTAGCACTGCTTTCCATCCTCAGACAGACGGTCAAACCGAGCGTACTATCCAGACCTTAGAGGATATGCTTCGTTCTTGCGTATTAGATTTTGGTGGCAACTGGGATAGACACTTGCCCTTGGTCGAATTCTCGTACAATAACAGTTATCACACGAGTATTAAAATGGCACCCTTTGAAGCATTGTATGGTCGCAAGTGCCGTTCGCCTATTTGTTGGCACGAGATTGGTGACGCTCAAATCACTGGTCCCGAACTCATACAAGAGGCGACGGACAAGATTTTACAGGTTCGAGACAACTTACTGAAAGCCAGACACAGACAAAAGGTCTACGCCGATGAGGATCGTAAACCAATGGAATTCGAGACAGGTGACTTCGTGCTTCTCAAGGTATCCCCTTGGAAGGGCGTGGTTCGATTTGGCAAGAAAGGGAAACTTGCACCTCGCTACGTTGGTCCTTTCAAAATTCTCGAAAGGATTGGCAATGTTGCGTATAAACTGGACCTGCCTGAAGAACTCAGCAATGTACACCCTGTCTTCCACGTGTCCAACTTGAAGAGGTGTCTAGCTGACGAAGGACTACACGTCCCTCTCGAAGATTTACAAGTCAACGAAACACTTCATTTTGTGGAAAAACCGGTTGAAATCATGGACCGAGGAGCCAAGGAATTGAAGCGCAGTCGAATTCCTATCGTCAAGATTCGATGGGAAGGAAAACGTGGCGCTGAATTTACTTGGGAGCTCGAGAGTGATATGAAGGAAAAGTATCCACATCTGTTTCCTAAGTCTTCTTCAATTTCGGGACGAAATTCCCAAAAGAAGGGGAGACTGTAACGCCCCGCTACTTTGTACTTTCCATTTATAGCAAGCCTTGTTCGTATTTCTATTTTTGGAAACCTTGTGTTCCTGTAATCGTTCTTTCTTTGTAACCGTTGTAAAATCCGAGACTTGAATCATGAATAAAACTAGTATTATATTAATTACATGTTATACATACCTCATATGTGCTCATACGTTCAATTTCATGAAACATGGAAACTATGTGCTAAACTTGTAAATACGTGAAACTTATGCATACATCAGGCTTTGAACCTAAACGATACTTGATAATAAAATTCACATTTTATACATATTTTTATTCACACAACCAATCATTTAAATACGTATTTATACGCAAACCGACACTATTCATACGTATAAATACTTATACGTACATCCTCAATACTTGAATTATACTTTTTATACTCAATTACATAATATATACTTAAGAAAAACCAAGAAATATACCAATCACCTTTTCCACCTCTTTTCTTCTCCAATCACCTTTTCCACCTCCTTCAATCATCTTTCCACCTCATCAATCCTCTTCCATTTTTTTTAACCAATCATATTTCACCCTTTTCCACATTCTTCACCTATAAATACCAACCTCCTTCTACCATTTTCTTCCCACTATTCTTCTTTCTATCTCTCTAATTCTCTCAATCTCTTAAATCAAGAATTTTAAGAATTCTAAAAGAACACCAAGTGTTCAAACCATTCTTCTCTCTTCGTAGTATGCTCTGTGGTTGCATCTTAGTCTGATCTTCCACATCAGAAACGGGGATTCTGTTGACTGTTTTATATACGGAAGAATTGTATCGCTTATAGGCTTGAAGTTTCCAACCTTCAACTCGTCACGGGATTACCAAAGGAACAACTTTGAGAAACCGTGAGTATACTCGTATTCCCCTTTTTACTTTTACCACTTTTGGGGTGTAACATGTTTACCTATCAACAAACTTACACATGAACATTTTGCTTAAACACATGAACATTCCTATTAACAGGCTTGTATACGTGATTGCTTGATACTTTAAACTTGGGTGAAACTTATGTGTTGAACTTATCATTAACTTCGTACGAGCCTAACCGTGACATATGTAGCGCTATAGGATTGACGCCCCGCCCCCGTAAACTTGTGGTTATGTCATGCAGCATCTCGCGTCTCTTTTGGGTTGATTCGTTAGACACATGCCAAATTTATTGTTTATCTTGAATCACATGCTTGCTATGAGGAATTGTTCGAAACTTATTTTTGCTATGTACGTACCAAACTTGTATACTCGCCATTGCTTTTGCATTGAATTGTATTTTTAAACATGTTACAGGTTGATGATGATGGTACTATGAAAAGAAGTAGCGTTGATGCCTAGATACACATATAGACGTTAGGTTTAATATGTTGTATCAATTTTACTTGTGTTGTTATGTACTTCTTTGAACTTGTTGTATTTGAATTTCTTGTAATGTTGATAATCACTTTATGCAATGAAATCGGCTTATTAAATATTGTCACAAATAGCGTTATGATGTCTCTAGCAATCTTCACACTTCGTCTCATCCCGATGTTTCCGCCATTGGTTGGGGTGTGACATTTCTCCTTAGCATCAATAGAAGTCTCGCAAGCTTAAGATGCCTAAAGTCTGTTGAACCATTGTTTCCATTTTATTTTCGATCAGTCTGTGGATAAACAATCGACAGTTGTGATATTTGATATTACAATATTATATTCGGTTGAATTATATCTTTAAATTGCTTCCGCTGTGCGTATTAAATATTGTGTTGTTTGACTATTATGTTGCCAACCACGTCACGATACTCCCCACCGGGCCCACCAGTGACACGTGGAATCCGGGGTGTCACATTTGCAGATTTGAACGAGACGTTATGATAACTTGCTTAAACAACAGGAACCCCATCTCGACCCAAGTGATCCGACCGAACAAGAATCACCCTAGTCCGACCGGTTCGCGGTTCGAGTCGGTTGTTCATGTTCAAACCCGAAATCAGTAATCTCTTAGATAGAATTCAGATCTGGAACTAACACATCACTGAGAATGAGTAGAAGATCAGAACAAGCTCCGATTCTATCGGTTTTGAGTGCATTGAGTGTAAAAGAGTTGAAAGAAAGTTGAAAAACCTTCTCTCAATCCTTTTAACCATGAATTTGTGTAGATCTATGCGAAAATATTGTTTAATCATGTGAAAATCCTTCAGATCTAAGTTGTTCTTGGTGGAATGAAGCCAAACATTGAAGTTCCTAAGAACTCCATGATGACATCATCCTAGAACACCTCAAATCCGGTGATTTCACGGTTAAAATTTAAGATTCAAAGGTGAAAATGATGAAGAAGTATGTATAGATCATAGAAGTACAAGATTTAGGTTGGAAACTTACAAGAATCGAAAGAAACGAGAGCTTGAAGTTGGCTGGTCGAACAAGGGAGCTGTCACATCACAAATGATGTGACAGGTGAGTATTTATAGGGTTTCCCAAAAAGGAAAGTGGGGAAAGTGGCTGGTCGATCGGGTGGCAACTCGATCGGATGACAACCCGATCGGATGGCAATCCGATCAGATGGCCACTCGATCCATGAGTCTGGCGCAATGAGTTTTGTCATTTCAGTTCGCGTGTTGAGCGTTGCGATTCGAGAGAGCGATGCGATAGTATTACCCACTAGTTACACAAATAACATAACTACTACTATATCTAACATACAATCACTATAATTAACTTGCGTTTAGCGTTTGCGATTCAATTGCGATGCGATAGACTGCGATTGTGATTAACACCTCAACATAAACATAACATGCACAAGTAACACATAAATAGCACACACACGTAAAACACTATCCAGAACACGTAGTTCGAGTTGCGATGCGATAGCGATAAGCGATAAATCGATTAAGCATGCGATTAAATAGCGATTAAACCTCGATTATTAATAGATACTCCACATAATACAACTAAAGCAATTAAATAAATAGATTCGATTGCAAGTCAAAGAAGTCAAAACAGTAGTTGAACAAGGAGTGACAGATTGCAATTAGCAATCTTTTCTTCCTTTGACTTCAATCTTGACTTTGACTTTCAAAACACGAGGTGTTACAGTCTTGTTCTTGGCCGTAAGTAGAGGAGTGCAGAGGAGTATGTTTTGTGTGTTGTGAGTTTATGAGAAGAATGAGAATGATGAACTAGTGGTTAAATATATAAACTTTCAACACTTATGTTATCTAATGTATATTATGCTTCTAAAAGAACCAACAAGATCAAATAAAATATTACAAAAAATCAGGTGTGGGCACCCTTGTGTGGCCGTGACCATGGGGGGGGGGGTATAGGGTTGGGTTTCAATGGTAAGTTATGATATTTAGTTAGATTCTAAGTGTCTAGTTCGTGTATTTAGTTGTTATGTTGTTATATAGTGTGTTATGATGTTCGGGGACTATAACTAGCTTGGAAATGATAAAACATTGCTTCTAGTGGAAATTTGGTGTTTCGTGTAGTGTCCGGTTGTTCGGTTGGTTACCGGCTCGTTAAGGTGCTAAACTACGCTGTTTAGTGTGCTTTATGTTACTTTTTGTGACAGTTTTGATTCCCAACACTTAGAAAAGCATTCTGGACCATTTAACCATAATTCTGCATAATATTTAGTTGTCTAAATGCTGATTTTTGCTTAAATATGCAGAATTCTGCAGTTTATGTGAGTTTTAGGCACTTCCCGGCACTTAAACTATCACTAGGAAAGCAGTTTTATGATCCTTACTTTCCTACACACTATACTAGTGTAACTCTTGGTTTCTGGCTCATTCTGTGTCTCAATACCATGTCTGTCTGAGTATTGAACTCCCGTCAGTACTTCTGATTTGTTTGATATCCGTGATAACTTGTTTCATGCATCATTTGAATCATAGAGTGTTGCATGCAATAATGATATGAAACCATGCAATATGTGATGCACTTGTATGTAGGGGTGTTCAAAAAACTCGTGGCTCGCAGCTCGCTCGAAACTCGCTCGAAACTCGCTCGAAAAAAGCTCGAAGAAAGCTCGGCTCGAAATTGGCTCGGTTGTAAACGAGCCAGCTCGGCTCGATTTGTAAACGAGCCGAGCTCGAGCTTGGCCTGGCTCGGCTCGTGAGCTCGTGAGCTGGCTCGATAAGGTTTACATCCTTCATTGTTTTGTCCCACATCGCTTAGAAAACAAAAAGTAAGGGAGTATCTCCCCTATAAAAGTAGGTAAGGACAATGGGGAAAATGAATTAACTATTTATACTTGCATATTTAGCCTTATGGTTAAATTAAATGGCAATTATGGCCCTTAGGCTATGAAGAAATTCATTTTTAAGGGCTTTTTAAGTAATAAATTTTGCGGTTCTTTGTTAGTTCGAGCTAGATCGAGCCGAGCCGAGCTAGTTCGAATTCTAATCGAGCCGAGCTCGAGCCTCAAATTTCAGCTCGATTTGAAATTCGAGCTCGAGCCGAGCCAGCTCGAATCGAGTTCGAGCCGAGCTCGAGCTGGGTCTAGCTCGGCTCGACTCGGCTCGTTTACAGCCCTACTTGTATGTTTATGACAATAATCAAAAAGCATTCATGTCATTAATTTGGATCAAGCATAGTCATTAAGGCACTAATTACTGTTTAATCAATGTACGGATACATGAAATTTTGACAGTTTTCACACTTGGACCCAGAGGAATCGTATTGCCATATACGATTCCTATAGGGTTTTAGGGATGTGCAAATCAGATGGGGGATTATGTGGGTAACCAAAGCCTTTTTTAAGGGAGTTAATATTCACACACTTCTCCTCTCTATCACTCTCTATACATACATACATATATATATATATATATATATATATATATATATATATATATAGTTAGAGAGAGTAAAAAAGGAATTGAAAATAAGATGTAAAGATGTGAAACAGTGAGAGCCCTTTTTCAATTATGGTTCCTAGCCCTAGATGTGACAACCCGTATCTTGTTTCAATTCTCAATTTGTTATTAATGGCCAACAATATAATGTGATGTTTATCTAAATGGACCGATTTAGTTTAGACAGTTTAAAGATGATTTACGTGGACCTTTTTAATGAATATGTGTACAATGAATTATATGTAACGTTTTGTAATACTTTATGATAATGTATGAAAGTTTATTTAAATGTATTTATGAGTTCAATGTGATTGGTGGCTAAGATCCTGGTACGTCACACGCCCCGCGGTGTTTCCGCAAGTGGTATTTTGGGGGTGTGACAGTTTGGTATCAGAGCCTGAGGTTAATGACAAGTTGCAGTTGTTGAGGAATCTACTGAAATCTTGGACTAGGACGTCAAAATTCGTTGACTTAGTCGAATTTCAAATTGTGAGAGTTCGTAGGAACTCAAGTCGTGGACTGGAGTTCACGTGGGAACGCAATGATCGGAGTAAGCTCTAGTATCCTCAGTTGTTTAAACGGTTGTATCAACTTCTGATATCATTGGCGAATTTCAGGACGAAATTCCCTCTCAAGTTGGGGATGATGTGGCACCCGCGGAAACTCCACAGTCGTCCTGATCCAACACCTTGTTGTTATGGATTACCTATCAAATTTCGGGACGAAATTCCGCTCAAGTTGGGGATGATGTGACAACCCGTATCTTGTTTCAATTCTCAATTTGTTATTAATGGCCAACAATATAATGTGATGTTTATCTAAATGGACCGATTTAGTTTAGACAGTTTAAAGATGATTTACGTGGACCTTTTTAATGAATATGTGTACAATGAATTATATGTAACGTTTTGTAATACTTTATGATAATGTATGAAAGTTTATTTAAATGTATTTATGAGTTCAATGTGATTGGTGGCTAAGATCCTGGTACGTCACATGCCCCGCGGTGTTTCCGCAAGTGGTATTTTGGGGGTGTGACACTAGAGCTAGCTACTTTTATCATAGAACAGATTCTAATCCTAAACTACTCCTGTTAACCACATATATCTGCACTTTGTAAGATTTAAACCCTTTACCTCTTAAATAGAAAGGAGTAGGCCTGTAAATGAACCGAACGTTCATGAACTTGTTCGGCGGGAAGTTCATTTATGTTCGTTTATCTAATAAACGAACGAACATGAACAAAAATATTTGTTCGTTTAATTAAATGAACGAACATGAACACACCTTGTGTTCGTTCATTTATGTTCGTGAACATTCTTATATGTTCGTTCATTTATGTTCGTGAACGTTCATTTATGTTCGTTTAAATTTTAATAAATACATAAATAGTTATATTTATATAAATATTAGGTTTTCTAACTACTTATATAAATATAACTAATTAGTATATATATGAACCCTTATTTAGATGTGTTTTCGGATGAAATGTAATATATTAGACTTGTTTCTTCAATTATGTTAATTTATGTTTATTCAAATATATTAAATTAATTTTTTTATATTCGTTTGTGTTCGTGAACTGTTCATTTAGGCTTTAAACGAACGAACATAAACGAACACGAACATGCTCGATTTCTTAATGAACGAACACGAACAAAAAAATGTGTTCGATTATATGTCCGTGTTCGTGTTCGGTTAAAGTTAAATGAATGAACACGAACATGCCTATGTTCGTGTTCGTTCGATTCGTTTACAGGCCTAGAAAGGAGATACCATACCATCATACCTTTGAGCTCCTCTAAATTACCTATGAAATTTGGGGTTTTGTAGCGTTCTATACCTTAGTTTAGAAAAAAAAAATTACAATAATTTTAGAAAAATTTTAATATAAGTAAAATGACATGTTCACTTTTTTTTATAAAATAAAATTGTTACACCCATGTTCATATTTCAATCCCCGTGCAATAAGTAGGGAATCATCGGTTTGTATATTTATTCTTTAATTATGGTATGATATCCAGGGTACGTACACAGACACATGCATAAATAAAAAAAGAAAATGAAAATTGGACTATCTTAGTATTAATATGTTTATTATTATGCCTCATAAAATAGTTAGGTTAAGTAGCGTATCATAATCGGTTCGGATAATAACAAGCCAATTGAAAAAAGGTTCGATTAAGGTTGATCGAACAGGTTATGACCAAAGTATCAAACTACGTTATGATTAAGACGGACCATTTTAGCAACAAAAAAAAAATCAAATCAACGAAAGAGAGGTTTAAATCTTAGAATGAATTTTCACTGTAACTTGAAAATCTCAAAAGGTCCAAAAATGTGAATAATAATAATAATAAAACCAGGAAATCATTATAAAATTACTAATGATAATATGACTTAAGAATGAAACAATAATCGGAAAAATAAGGTTGTAATAAAAAAATGTTTTGACGAAAATCCATTATTGATTTCACAGGAAATTTCAAGATCATAACTTTGAAGATGGAACACAAAAAGTCAACAATATTGTGTAATCCACAACAATACATATCTTTTTGAATAACTCTTTTCACACATGGGGGAGGGTTTATGTTTTAATAAATTTATAATTATAATTAGTCTTCCATATTTTTTCTTTCTAACTAGTAAGAGTTCAAGTCCCGTAATCGTAAAAATGTGTAATTTTAGAGCAGAGTTAGAAAGTGTGTGAGTTACCCTTAAACAAAGAAGTAAACAAATACATGTGTCAAACTAATCTCCAAAAAAGAAAGTTATTAATCATAGAAATATATTTGGGAGGAGCGCGCATTAGACTTGCATCTCTTTGAGGACATGGTCAAGGATATGAGTTCTTAGAGATATAGGATCAAGGTTAAGGACTATAGAAGGATGACACATTTCTGTTTTGAGATTCTTGCCTTAGAAGCTTAGCTTTTTAATTATTTTTGATCGCCTTTGCATGGTATCATTTGTTTGTATGCATACATGTGGTGTGAGATATGTCCATTTTATACATTTTAGTACTTGATACCTTTTGTTTGTTGTTAGTAATAGCTACATGCCTTAATTTGTTTTTGTTTATATTTTACTCTTATATCTTTATATCTGGATATTGCTTTGGAGCTGGGGTCTTTACAGAAACAATATTTCTATCCCCAGAGATAGTGGTAAGACTGCCTACATCCCACCCTAGAAAAAGCTTTAGGCTATGCGTGAGATTACACGAGGTATGATTGATTGATTGATTGATTTTTTGACAAGTACACCGGGTTTAGCAAACCAGAGGTTTGTATCAAACAAAGTTATGAAGAACTGATTGAGAATCCGATTGGAGTACTAATCAGATGAGAGCTTCAGGCGAAAAAAGAAAACACCCAAGGTGGATGAAATCTTTAGCAAAGTCCAATCCATGAGCTATCGGTGGATCAGGAACCAAGCAAAACTGGGAAACTTGACGTGGGAACAGTGGCGTTATTTCAACATTTAGGACGGGTAAAGGGTTTGGGTCTGGTCTTTTGACCTTGTATCTGATATAGCATATGGTGTGTATGCTTTTATTGCTTTTGGTCTGGTGATGACTTCAATTAGCCACTGGCTAGTTTGGTTTCTGTACAATTGGGTGTGTTGGAATAATATTGCCTTGGCTTTTCAAAAAAAGAAAAAAAAAACACCCAAGGCCAAGGAGAAGTCAAAATGGACAGTCCCAATCTGTGCTCCATTCTAGTTTATTTCCAAATCACTGCACTGATATATATAAATATATACAAAAAATAAAATTAGAACATTACTCAAAATCCATATAACCTGAAGTAAGTTTGTAACAAACAAATCATCTCACCATATTGAATTTAATGAAGTAAGAGGCTGTTTGTTTACCTCTTGATGAGGCTCTTAATGGTTCAGACCTCTTACTGGTTCAGCACTTAATGGTTCAGACCGTTTGTTTCACGAGCAGATGTCTGAATAGTTCAGACATTTGCCTTTGAATGCTTAAGATTTATACAGAGTCTGAATGGTTAAGACCTCTAATCTGAATTGGTCAGACATTTGCCTTTGAACGGTTAAGCATTATACAGGCTCTTAATGGTTCAAAACTCTTAATGGTTCAGCACTTAACCATTCAGATGTTGCCAAACAGCCCCTAAGAGAAATTAAAGATTTGTGCGTGTACATAATTGTCAAATTGATGATGGCAAATTCAATTGTAGGAACTAATCATGGCACAGCTTGTTGCCCGTTTACCAACTATCTCGATGTAAATTTCAATAATCGAAAACCATATTATATGTAAATAAAGATTTGTGTACATTTTACGTATATAATCTTTATTTCTCTTACATTTTATTACATAAAACTAATCATGTCTTATAATCTTAATTTGTGTACATTTTATGTACATAATCTTTATTTCTCTTACATTTTATTATATTGAACTAATCATGTCTTATAACCTTGATTATATGTGCGCATTTTATAAAAGATGTTAAATTTATAAATAAATCTGTCTTAATAACACATTTTTATAAGGAACTAATCAATTTGCAAAAATGTGTTATTATAGCAATATTAATATGGTTATATTGACTTCAATTACTCAATATATTAAAATTGTACACTATACTTTTTAGCACCGAGCCTTGGGAAATTTTATTACCAAAACACCTCCCGTTAAGAGGCAGGAGTCTTTACCAAGTGAGCTAACCTCATATTGGCTTGGCTTCGGGTTAGAATTAGATAGGTCTAGAATCCTGGCAGGCCGGCCCAGGCTTTTTGAAAATATTTCACTTAATTGGGTTTTTAGACTTTCACTAAATTTGGGTAATGGAAGACTGGCCCAAATTAAGTTTATATCACTCCGGGCTTTGAGCATTGTCAAGTCCAAGTACATTAGTTTTCCTCTGCCACTCTGCTACTCTGCCATGTCATGTGCATAGCTTATTTAGATTTAATTTTTTATTTTCATTAAAAGGTTTGTAGCCTAACGATATTAGGATGTGTGACAGATGTGTTTGTTTGTGAGTGGATGTGGTTTCTTTTACCGTAAACATTAGTGTAGATTTAAGAATGTGTTTAGAGGGTTTGTGATTTAGCAGTTCTAAACAAAATTAAATTCATTTTTTAATTAGTATAAGCATCGGAAATTTGCAAGAGTTATATCAGTTTTGTTTGAAGATATAATTTATATTATGAGTTCAAAAATTTCACCCAAATTGGCACATTAAATAGGTTTGATGATTGTTTCTATAATATTGTTTAAAAAAACTTTTAGGGCATAATTTGCAGGAATAAGATTTTTGACCTACCAATGAATTTTACATGTAATGGCATTAAAAGAGCAAGGATTTATATTCTTTTATAAATAAAAAAATAAATCAATGCCTTACAAGATTTATACTTTTAATAAGAACTAACTGTACAAATATATATTATATTTAACATAGTGTGTACTTATATGTAACTTTAAAAAACTTTCTACCCTTTGTAACGAACTAAATTAAAAAGTTATCTACTTGACTCAGAAGCTAGCATTCTAAGGTCACATATGTATAATACAGTCTTTTTCTTGTACTTGTAACATATTCATCGATCATAAGAGCCTGAAGGATATTTTCGCTCATAAGGAGCATTCTTTAAGCCAGGCTGTTTTAGTCTCACTTGTTATATTTAAATTTGTTTGATGATGATTTAGTATTTAGTGTTTCCACAAACATTTTTTTAGACTTTAAGGTCCCTATTGTTAAACATATTTTTTAAACTTTAAGTCCTATTTTTTCCTTAAATAATATAATAATGTCAATTAAATATGTTTTGATGTAGTTAACAACTAATAACAGTTTAGAGTAGATAACTTTAAAAATGACATATATATTTTACAAAAACCACTAGTCGGATAGTTAACTACTTATACGTAGATCTAAAGTAGTTTGGTTTAGAATAAATACCTTTAAAAATTACATACGTTTTTTACAAAAACCACTAGTTGGATTATAATAAGAAGAAAGCCTGTTTATATTTAAAAGAAGAAAACCTTCTAATTGGATTTATTATTAATATCTATTAATAACCTATTAATATCTATTAATAACCTAAGCTAAATGAATAGTGGCACACAAGTGGTGTCACCATTCAATTGGGTCACGTTTTGAGAAGCCAGATGTATGGCTTCTATCAACCCACTTGCCACGCATTCAGAAAAAAACCCATCGCCTACTCCGTTGTTTAATACCCACCGCCTACTCCATTGTTTAATTTTAATAGTTTTGACCAGTTCTAAGATTAACTAAGATCACTAATTAATTATTAAGAGAAAAAACACTATCTTTTTACCTAATAAATAATTAGTGATGTCAACAAACAAAAAGTCATTGTCTCATGTATGTGTTTCAAGGATAAGCCGGCAAAACGTTGCCTCGTTTAGAAGCTTCTTATTTTGTTTTTAAATATTGGCAGGAGTCGATAAATGCGGCTTAAGACCAAATTTCATGTTTTCGCCGCCATCTTGGTCAACATACGTGATTTGACATTTCAGATTCTATATCTTATAATGCAATATAAAATCCTTCATTTTTCTTTTATATTCATATTCATATAGGCTCACATGTATATTTTTTCAATAAATGCATAGCGTACACTCAGAATTTAACATAAACCGTGTGTGCATATGATCATAGTACATTATTATGTTGAAGAAATGCTTTACCCAGACAACCTATACATAGGTATCAATTGGTTTTGACAGTTAAACATCGATTTATGATGGTTAAAGGCGCAACAACGACTTAATGTTTCACGAAATGACGCAATATGGTTCGTTACTTAATTTGTTGGACGAAACATTAGGCATACTACCTAAATATTTGCTATACTTTGTATGCTTAAAGCTTGTCCTTACTTGCTAGACCAAACATGTTGGTTCGGATTTTTATTTCTTAATTCACATTTTTTAAACTCACACACTTACACATACATCCATTATTATTGTAAAAATTCATACTGTAGTAAGCCTTGGAGAGAGCACACATTACTACTTGTTAATTAGATGGTCGTTACATGGTACAGGCGTGTTCGAAAAGTTTCAAAACCGCAATTATCTTTGTGTTCACCGCTCCTTGTTTCAGGGTCATACAGTTTATGTGTGCTAAACAACTCTATCGCAAATTAAACGATGAACATTTTATATTAAAAATGGAATAAAGTTATCATCATGGATATATGCAGAATAATCAATTTTATCTATACTTCGCTTGGATATGCCATCACAAGAATAATCTTTTCCCATAAGAACCCTCAAATTTTGTCTAATCTTATCGTGACCTTTTGATGCAATCAAGTTGCTTGTCCGTTTTCATTCTAAGAAGTCGTCATAGCGTGTATGCTATTCTTCTTGGGATTTTGCACGAGTGGTTAACTTGATTTTGTAACGCACATGTAACAAACTATATATCTCTGATAAGAGCCTCTTTCTCATTGTTTATGTTATGGGAGTTTGGAAGTTTTATTTCTTTTCTCCGTATTATTGATGGAAGAATTAACATTGTAAATTAGAAAACAATGCACCATTTAAGTTCTTTTCACACATATATGTTTTCCTCCTAAACTTTCAAATGTTGTATAATTTGTTCACATTAATTAAGTCCTCATTTGTCTATAACTTTGCAATGATGGCATCCACCAGTAATCTTTCTAGAATCTCTATTTGTAATTCCTCGATTTTAGAAACGAAAAGAAGAAGCTCATGAAGTTGTTTTAGTATATATAGGTCTTTGTTATTCGTTGTTGTATTTTTCTTTAATTGAACCCTATATTTGTTTTGTCTATCGAAATGTTGTGTAGAGGTCATAAATATGGTCCATGAGGATAGTAAGATCGACCTACTTTGTTTTGTCTATCGAAATGTTGTGTAGAGGTCATAAATATGGTCCATGAGGATAGTAAGATCGACCTACTTTGTTTTGTATATTGCAATGTTGTGTAGAGGTCATAACTATGGTCCATGAGAGTAGCAAGTATCGACCTACCACATAGAATATTGTAATGTTACTAACTTAACACCTAATTTGAAAACATATTTGGAAAGATATATAAACCTTATATAATATTAAGGGGATATCCTTTGAGTCATTTTATTTTATACCAATAATAAAGATTTATATCTTTGCATCAAAATAATTCTTATTACAAAGGAAGGTTACATAATATCTTGTTGTGGGCTGGATACAAACATTTATCTTTGAGTAAATTGTAATTTGCCACTTTATGGTCTGGTGCAGATTGCATACTGACACACTATCTTTCAATTTTTGTCAAATGACGCTATGTGGTAGGACTTTCATTGCACTTTGACCCCACCGTCAGTCAAACGTTAGTTTAACTGTTAGTATGAAAGGTATAATTGTCATTTTACCAAGTGAAGCTTATAACCTACGCTTGAAGAACTCTCTTATCTTTACATCATCACGTGACACCTGCACTTTACCAAACAATCACCTTCTACCACACACGCACAGTCGCTGGAAACAAGCAAAATCACAGCCAATCATGGAGTTCTCCGTCAAAGTTGAAAACGATTTGATTGTTGTAATTTTCCAATATAACTTTGTTGATTATCAATTCAAAATGGTATCAAATTATGTGAAAATGGAATAAAAGTGAGTAAAACATGGTAACATACTTTCTTAATTATATATAAATATAAAGTGATTTTGTATTTAAAGTTTCAAAAAGCTTACGACACTATACTTTCTTAATTATATATAAATATAAAGTAATTTTATAGCACATCGCAATCGAATAGTGAAGGGGTATGGTTCCAAAATAGCCGCGCAGACCTCATTCACGTCGCGCGCAGGACCATACTCCTTATTCATCAGCTTGTTGACTGCCAACCTCGCGTGCGGTACACCATCATATATCGATCTAGCGCGAGGTCTCAGCAAGAGAAAACACCACATTCGACACTTAGCGTTCTGAACAAAAGCCTCCAACCACCCATACGCCGCGCGTGTTAGTTACATGTCCATTAGGAGTCGCGCAAGGCTATGGCGCAGGGCTACTTCAGAAGGCAGACAAGGTACAAGTGGCAGAAGAAAAGGGTCAATCCGCGTCCTCCAGGCTCTGCTCAATCGTGCTCCACGATCGTCTAACATGCAGGAGACAGAAAGTACCTAGGGACACCTACGTGGCACCAATCACAGGGCAGAGACAACTGCCCCACGATCTCCACTTGCCTGCTGATGGCAGAAGGGCTGCCAGGCCGACAACCGTAACACGTGGCTCCAATCACAGTGCGCCAGCACCGGAGAACTCCTAGAAGCCACTAACGGTCGACACCAGTGAGACAAGGAGCATATCCTCTATATCGTCGCCTTCAGGCCCAAGGCCCATCAGCCCACATCCTCTTACACCTCTCCGGCTATAAATAGAGACTTCCCTTCACAGGTTAAACATTCCATTCCCTCTACTCTCACACTTAATACATACTTATCTCCTCAAAACAGTCGCTTATTCTCATGCCGGAGCCCGGTTAAGAGGGAAACCCCCATATTCCCCTCTTAACGAGTAACGGTGTTCTGTTTTGCAGGATTAACGGACGATTACGAAGCTCAGAAAGCCATAAGAAAATTAACCATCATGATAGAAACATAAACCAAACTAATCTATCCCTAAAATTAGTTACGTGTTTCTTCATTGGCGTCCACCGGTTTTTTGCAAATCACTCTCATTTTCTTTTTCTGAGTTGTCTTAACTTGTTTTTCCTTCGATCATGGCTGGTCAAGGAATCGTTCCTGATTTTGGCTTTGGAACAAACTCTAATACAGTGTTGGGGGAGGACAATCAAGACGTCCAAGTCCAACATGTAGAATAGATCGGTGAAGTTGAAGTAACCAACACCGGGGGACCCCGCGCGAACATCACTCGCATCACTCAGACGGTAACCCCAGGAAACAATGGTGCTGGGCCATCAAACTCAACTCCACCGCAGCACATTTCGGCACTATTAGGGCTACCAGAAGGCGAAACGCCAGCCTCTTGGTACGCTGTAACACCCTTACTGTCATAAAAGGGTTTTTGTACTAAAAACGACAATTAAATGTGTACTTACAAATACACATACATATAAAATACAGGTTTACTAAAACTTTTCTAGATTTTAATATATTACAACATAATGTAATTGAGTTCGTCGTTTAAAAGTTACGACGTAACGTCGTGCGGAAGCTTTAATCTCGTGTGTTCGGTTCTTCGTTGAGCTTGATCTTCATCCGGAAATTCCTTGACATTCACCTATGACCAAAACCAACATAAAAGTTAGCTTTGGTAGTTAAATAACATGTTTAAACAAGTCATATGGGTCAAAACAACAAAATTCAACAATTTTCGTAATTCAGGGCGCCGCCGTACGCTAAAGGGCGTCGCGCTACGCCTAGCCCTATTTTAGGGCGTCACCGTACGCTAAGGGGCGTCGCGCTACGCCTAGCCCTATTTTAGGGCGCCACCTTACGCTAAGGGGCGTTGCGCTACGCCTAGCCTTGTTTTCGACAGAAAGATCACTTAGCTGGTGCTGCAGATGCCCAGCTCAAATTTTCACCAACTTACAAACTTATAATTGCCATAACTTTTGTTCTACTTATCGGATTCGCGTGATTCTTTTTCCTACGTGACCGTAATTTAATTATCCATCTCATGGAGTAAAAACCCGACATCTGAAATCACAAAATTTTAGATTTCAAGCTCTCGGCTTGAAATTCAATTTTGACACTTTTTGACCCGTTTGTGTTTTGATCAAACAAACTTGTTGGTTACCTTTAAAATGTCATGCAAATCACGTTATACCAGTTTATTTGTATTCAAGGTTCAAATTACGGGTTCTTTTGCCTTCTTTACCCGTTTTTACTTGAAATCTTATTTTGACCCGTTAAGGGTATTTACGTACTTTTAAGCTTAATTTGCACTCGTTCCTTGTATGCAACATAAGTCCACCCATTTATATTGAATAGTCTTCCCCCACAATAATAATTGTGGTGGATTTAACGTACTTAAATACTTATTCTGAATTTTATCCCTCGAATATGTCATTTTACGGCAAGACGCACTTTAAGGCGTTTAACCCCAGAAAGTTTATGCCTACAACTTTTATATGCATCTAAGGGTTGCAAGGTCATAATATAAGTTTCTAAACAACCTCTAAGGGTCGTTTGCCCGGTTGACCCATCAAGGGCTTTTTGGTCGATTTTAGTCCTTCAACTTGCGATGAAGGACTTTCACTAAATACTTGACCAATCATTGCACTTTTAACTATAAGACTATATATGCGTACCTGGCCCGGGTCAACAA